>JAHZNP010001240.1:0-23203 GCA_020615345.1 Triops cancriformis
TCGACCACTTTCACATTCAAAAAGCCCCAGTATTTCTCTAAATGTCCGTGCGCACTTTTTTGTTCACAAACTAGCAAGAGGGATCTCTCAGTAACATGTTAGCTAAATTTTGATTATTTTTTACGTGAATTGAAGTTTTTATTCAACGCTGAAAGATGAACGGTACCGCTGGAAATTATCGTCTTTTTACGCGTTATAATTTCCTCAAATGTCTCAACGCTTCGGAAACGGTTAAAAAATTGTACAGTCTATGATCCTTATGCTCTAAAAGAACCCGTGGTTCGGAATAGATGTCCGCTGTTTCGAAGGGGATTTTTTATTGTCAAGATGGCAACTGACCGAGTCTCCCTTAATTGGTCCCTACCGATCAAATAATGACTTTGGTGGACAGAAACTCACATTTAACAATTGAGGAGATACAGTAGATCGTCAATGTATCACACAAAAGCGTTGCGAACCACCCGAAATCAGCCAAAAACGTGAACACGGCGGACGTCAGGCTCCCGTACCATCCTGGCATCATCCTGGCCAACAGAACAGCCGTAGACTTCCATAAGCAGAAAACACATTTTTGCCGCCCTGCCAAAAATTGTTCGAAGTTTCCACGGATGTTCCATCGCACAGTTCTTACAGTTCTGACATTGCTCCATCGGACTAGTGTCTTTTTATCGCTCTTCAAAATTCTCTTTATGGAAAAATTTTCGAAAATCTGGAGACCATAAAAAAGAACCTCGGTCAGTTTTTGCAAAAAAAGCAAAAACGTTCTTTGAGTAGTCAATCTTTGATTTACCCATTCTTTGGTCTAAAGGGATCGAACAAAGTAATTAATATAATATTGCACACAATTGGTTATGCTCAGAGAAATTCGCTTTCAAATTTTGGGCAAATTGCACAGACTGTTCGAGTGACCCAATATTTAGTTGTCTTTTTATTTTGGACCAGCGTTGTTAACGGCCACGTACTTCGCGTTTTGATTTCGAGTTTTTAGATTTGTTGCGTGAATTTTTTTATTAACCTGTCTGTGTGTCCGTATTTTCAGGTCTTGGCTGTGAACATTTTGGGTCGGTTCTTGCTTAACAGCGATAAGAATATACGTTACGTGGCCCTGAATACATTATTGCGTACGGTACATGCTGATAATACGGCGGTGCAGAGACACAGGACGACGATTTTAGAGTGCCTTAAGGTAGGCGTAGTGTTGCAAATAAGGCTCACGTTGACGGTGCCTAATTGGATTCTTGGTCACAGGATCCTGATGTTTCTATTCGTCGTCGCGCGTTGGAGCTGAGTTTCGCTCTTATAAATGGTTCCAATATCCGGGTGATGATGAAAGAACTGTTGCAGTTCTTGGAACGCGCAGACCCCGACTTCAAAGCGCAGTGCTCGTCCAATATAATTACGAGTGCAGAGAAGTTTGCTCCGTGCAAGCGCTGGCACATAGATACCTCGCTTCGTGTGCTGATCGCTGTGAGTATTCTTTTTCCCCCTTGAAGGTCATACTTTTGTGTTCCCTAACTTGCAAGTGGTTAGGCGGGCAATTACTTGCGGGAAGATGTGGTCTGCAGTACTGTTCAGTTGATTTCTGAGACACCCCAGCTCCAAGGTTACGCGGTAGGACAATTGTGGCAAGCGATCAGTAATCCTCCACCCATGTCCGCTCTTTCGTCGCCCATCTCCACGAATTCCCTGCCGTCATCACCTTCGTCCGGAGTATTGGCTAATGGAGGACCAGAGTTGGTACCTCCGCCGCTGCCTTTGTCAGAACGACAGCCATTAGTGCAAGTTGCCATGTGGTGCTTGGGGGAGTATGGGGATCTCCTAGTAGCTGGGAACACTCTTGGGAGTGAACAAGATACGCCCATTCAGGTTCAATTTGAGAAGCACGCGATCTTAAAATAAGCGTTTTTATTTCGTTCGTTAATAATTTTGACAGGCAACCGAAGACGAGATAATCAATCTATACCAGAACATCTTGTTCTCTAACCAGTCTTGGTTAGCGACAAAGGAGTATGCTGTCACTTCAATTACCAAGTTGTCGACGCGTTTCACAACCACTGTCCCGTAAGATAAAGTTACCAAATTAGAAAGCTTAAGTGCCAAAAAATGCCTTGATGTGCAATATAATTACGTTGAAAAAAATGCGGTTACAGGCGAATCCAATCGATTGTGAGCGGCTTCGGCTGTCATGTACAAGTGGAACTACAACAAAGAGGCGTGGAGTATTCTCAACTGTTTGGCCGCTATGCGAATTTGCGCCCAGCTCTTTTAGAACGCATGCCGGCTATGGAAGGCAAAGCACGATCTGGTACCTCACTGATCAATGGTGAAAGCGAAACGGCTAATGCAGAGCCATGGGCCCAACAGAAATCTAAAGAGGGAACTACAACTTATTCGCAGCACGAGTCGGTAGGAGTTAATTTTTTTCCCCCAATCTTACTTCGTACATTTTATTTTTTTAATTTTTTTTCAAAATCTTTTTTTTATGGCGTGATATAATTTTGTCTCTGCCTTGTTCTTATATTTTACATATTCTTTGGTTTCATTCTCCTTTTAACTGACTTGTTGGGGTGTTTGCTTGTAAAATAATTCATGGAACTCTAGAATGCGTTACTGGATCTCTTGGGAGGAATGGAAACTGACGACAATGATGGTTTGGGAGTGCCAACGAGCAAGGCCGATCAATTGACCGAAAGCACCGTAGGCAGCAACAACAAAGAGCTTTTAGACCTGCTGGATTTAATGGGTAATTTTTTTTTCTTCAGTTCAAGTATGATCGATATTACCTTCGTGTAAACTCACTAACGAGTTATCGTATAATATGTTCTGGCGTGTGTTTTACAAGATATGGTTCTACGTAAAGTACCCAATTCTAAACACAAGGCACTCGGGTGTCAAGGATTTCTCCACGCGGGAACTACTGTGGCCACACCCAAGACACGGAAGTGTCATATTTGTAGGCCTTTGACGCAAATGCCGTAGATGTAGAATAAGGCGGTATTTGTTTTACGTTACTTTTCGGTCTGTAAGTTAATGGAGGGGCAGTATGTCCATACGTGCATTCCAAAGGATTTTTAAAAAAGAAAGATGAGGTTGGCTCATTTACTATTAAAACGCCCTTCGTGGTTACTTAATTATGTTCCGAACGCTTCTCTGTCTAAAGACCAACCGCGTTAATTCATTAATTGTATTCTTGTGCAAAGAGTTTTGTCTCGTTTTTAATAGACAACCTTTTTTTTGTTTCTTCCCTTAAGGAGGTGAAACCACAAACTCACTTACGGTGGCACCTGTTGGACCCGCTTTGAATCCAGTGCCACCATTAGCGTCCACGACAACCCCAATTGGGACTACTTCTCTGTTACTGGAAGGCTTGTTAGGATCATCAATGCCCAGTTTAGTCCCCGCTTCGGCTAACACAAGCGCTCAGCTGTTTCCCCCGGTAGCAGCGTATGACAAAGACGGACTTCGTCTCGAGTTTGGCTTTGAGAAGCCCCCGCTTGAGCCTGACGTCGTGATGATAACCTTAACAGCCCACAACCAGCAGATTAGTCCCGTGACGGACTTTCTTTTTCAAGCAGCTGTGCCCAAAACATTCCAATTGCAAATGCTTCCGGCCTCCAGCTCGGTTATGGCCGCAGGCGGCCAAATGACGCAAGTCTTACGTGTCACTAATCCGAACAAGGTAAGAAGCTCAAAAATAAATAAATAGAACAACAACACTTAACCTGATGTGGTATTACGTGTCTTTGTGTGTGCACAGGGCGTCTTGCGCATGCGGATCAAATTATCTTATGTGCGAGACGGTGTCGCTCACCAAGATCAAGGCGAAGTCAATCAGTTTCCTCCCGGCCTGTGGTAAATTATCAATGCGGCGGTCACGTTACAATAGCAAGGGAATTTGTAGCGCTAACAAAGTTTCGACTTGCCTGTGAATATTTCACAGACACCCTCCCGGCCCTAGCCGAAAGAAGATGAAATCACCGTAGTTTTTCTATATTAAAGATCACTTGTAAGTTTTTAGTGTCCCCCATTTCACTGTTGTAGCCATCTTTTTCCCAGCAATTTTTCGGGAGGGGGGAGGCATGCGGTTAAATTTTGGCTTGTCTCTCTTGCGTGTACAGTGCAGCGTCCAGGTTGGAAATACAATAAAACAATCAGTCAAATTACGTTACTAAATTTATCGACTGACGTTGCAGTGATTTATAAGGCTGGTGAAAGGGGGAAGAAATGTCTTACGCTTTCCACGCGTATAAAGTGCAAGTGCATGTTGTGCCTATCCGGAAGGTCGTAGTAGATGCGTGTATAAGACAGCGTGAATGCTGTCTGAAAGGATAAAGAGCCCTTAACCAGTTTTCTTGGGAACCTACATACTTGATTCTTAGTAGGGACGAATACCGTAAATGGAGCGCATTTTCAGAAAAAAAGAGGTACCTTGTCAAGCTAACATGGACGAAGTCGCTATGTGTCTTGTTTCTGTCACTTGGGTTGTTACGTATACCTTAGATCAGCGAGGCTCTTACCAAGTACAGTGTGCAGTACACTACCCTTTCCAACGTATTTTCGTCTTTTTTTTGTGGCTTTTGCTTGTGAGTTATCCCAACACTCCCGAGTCCATGACTTGCGCCTGTGCTTGAAGCCACACTGGCCAAGAACTTTGTAGCGAGACATAGTGTGCTGGAGATGCAGTGCGGCATCCCGAGTCGGACTAGACGTACCGTACGGTACGTTTATTACTTTCGCGTATTTTATCCCCGAGTGATCTCGTTTGTATGCTAAATAGTTTGCTGTGTTGATCCAGCAATCTTTGTCTTTGTTGAATCCTTTTAACAGATGAAAATGAGACTCGAAGGAATACAAACAATATCTGTGGGCCTTTAATCTGCTTCTGTGCACATCCAACGGAGATTGAGTAAGTGGTTCCAGTGGCAATTGAAGAAGTGGTAACTGGAGGACTAAAAAGAGAACACCCTAAAGGTGAAGCACGGAGCCCAATACATGAACGCCAGACGAAATACCCACGAAGCCTTTCATGGTAAGATGAGACCGTGTTCTGATTTATGTTTAGTGTACGTTGCGTATTATCAGCTTCAGCAAAGGAGAAAAAAGGACTGGTAAGAAATCAGCTTATTTCCTTTTCCTTTCTTGACGACATATATGAAAAGTTTCGACATGACACAGATGAAAAATTTCGACTTGTTTACTAACAAGTGTACGTTGTTAAAAAATCAGTATTTTTGTGAGATGAACGTTTGCAAAAGAAATCCTCTTTATTTTCCCCCGCGGTTAGCGTTTTTCGTTGCTGGTTTCACTCCACACATTAAACCCCGAGCGTGTGTATCGACATTTACAGTACTGACGTTCTACAGGCGAGGGTGAACTTTTTATTAGAATGTAAGACGAGACCAGCTTTATTAGTGATGCATGGAAGAAATGCTACGGATGTCGACTTTTTTTGTTCTGTATTTGCATATACGATGAAGGGAAGATGCATTGACTTGCGGAGGCGACTTGAGTATTGGCTTGGCACGTCGTATCGTATTGGCCTACGCTCAGATTGCTGAGGTGGCCTCTTCACTGCTTCTAGTCGTAGTCTTTTGCTTAGACCCCTACAGCTTCCTGGGATATTTGTCGTCAAGTATGGCATTACGAGCAGAGGAGCCATATTAGGAGTTAAAGGAAGCTAAGATTGGAGCGTGGGAAGGCTTCTTTAGGTTAGTGTTGGTAGCAATCAAAGACCGCATACGGCACGTCTGATCCTTTTCTTTCTCATTGATCACTGATGCTTGGCTGAGCCCAATCATATATGGACACAGGGAAGCAAACGCTTCCTATTCATTCCTACCTTTTCGATAAACTCGCTATTCTGCCCTCTCTTATCGAGAGAAAAAATACTCTTTCCTTCCTTTTTTTAGTCTATTCCTGTGGTATTAGTAAGCTCGATATTTGCAGCGCAATAGACAAGCAATTTAAGTGTTTGGTAAGAAGTAAGATCGACCCGGCTTGTGATTCAGTGTATTTATCTCCGTTTTACAGTAAAAGAAGTTCCAATGCGCCTTTCCTCGCCAGTTAACTTCATTTGGAGGAGCTAGCGTGCTAGTCTTTTGATGAATTCCTATAGGATATATGAAAAGCGTGAGTAAGTTTTTACCCGTTCACCGCTTTTATAAAACAAAATATAAAAAGAAAGGAAAAGAACCAAGTAGGATCAATAGGAATTAATTCGCTGACAGAGGTTAGAAGCCGATGATGACGCGGAGTCGCACTGGCTCACTTTGCCTCATGTGGTTCTCTGTCACCATAGTGTTTGTTACTCTATCTTGTTTCTATAGGTATCTGTTTCGTGTTGCTCATTTTACGCTGTCATCTGTCTACCTTAAAATTCCTTCGACAGCGCTCCAGATGTAACAATACAAAAGAGAATAATTAGCTAAATACTGTAACAAACAAGAGTCTAGAATTGCCAGTAACGGAAACGAACCAAGATTAGATGATCTAATGAACCTGAACTGTGCCGGTCAGGGACCTAGACAAGGTTAGATAGATTCACGCAAGACATCAACGCGTAAGTAAAGGTCAACGCTATCCTACCAACACGCTTTTCTTCGTATAAAAGCCAAGAGCACAAAGGAGCAGTCCGGAAATGTGATTCAGCTGATGGCATTCGCTTCACTTTCTCGTACCCATACAATATAATGCACTACATCAGAGAACGCTGTAAGAATGAATCCCCAGTAGGGACATGGGTTCGAAAGGTTGACATACCCGTATAAAGACGGGTGCCCCGATTAAATTAAGGGAAAACAAACAAAGCTAGTATATTTGAAGCTTTTCCAAAGTAAACTACCAGAAGGTACTATTCTTACTAAAGTACATTTATTATGATTCCCCCAGGATTGCGTCGCCCTGTTGAGATGCATTTATTCTAGACGAAAATGGGTATTAAAATTGATGGCAGTGCGAATTTTTCCTCTATGCTCATCTACGGCCTATTTCTGCTTCTTGCAGCCATTGCATTGGGCCACGAGCAACAGGCGAGATGTTTGTTAGATCAAGGTAAGACTCTGAATAAGAAAAGGACCGGAAGCAATACCGATTTCTTTTACTGTCCGCAGAACCGCCCCCTTTGAGATTTTTGTTTTACAAAGACTTGCTCCTCGATTTGCGCTTAGAAACCTCAGATCGCATTACTCACCAACTGACGACTGCTGTCTATAGTATTTTTCTGCGTGAGATACTGGGCTATGCTAATGTGAGTATCACAACGTACCGAGATACTTTTAATACCAGCGCCCTTTTGGCTCGTGTCTCTGGCTGCCATGACGACAAGTAAGTCAACGTCACTTGAAACGAAAAAAGTTTCAAATTATATCATTCATAAGACGACGTTTTCCTTTAATTTTATTTTTTAAAAAAGGTGCTCGCATCTGGATTCAATGGAAAACATAATTCCGGAATCGATGATTAATTTGGAAGTGTGGGTGCCACCTGCCTTTAACATCGAACGTTGGGAGTTGACCATGTCAGGGCATTTGGAGTTCGAGCAGTGTGGCAGTTTAGGTCCTGGCGGAAGGTAATGTGCAACGGAAGTAATAAGAACAGCATGCTTTTTCTCTCCGGGGCTCGACATGTTGCCGAATTGGCTCCTTATAATGGATGAAAGAAGGGGAAAAAAAAAGAACGAAGGCGAGACTTCAAGTAAATGCACTCGGCCTGGTGTAGCTGGCGTTACTAAAGAAGGAAGAGAAAATTTATTGTTAAAGCGAGTCATTTTTTTTGGTCCATGTTGGGAGGGTTGCTTATAAAACTGGGACACTCATCTTGTTATAGCCTGTCACGCCCCTTTTTGTTTGCCAAAAGTCCTTCTTGTTGTGTCGCGTCATTGCCGTTTGACAAAGTCAGAGCACTTTATCCAATATGGGCACTCCTTTCTCTACTAATATCTTTTTAAATACTCCGCCATTATAGGTTCGGTTGGTTCATGCCCGCTGAATTTGCCGATACATTACCCATCAAAGATCACTGGCGTAGTTTTCAGGACCCGGCCATCGTCTCGCTCTTCGACTTGAGCGAGAAGGAAATGGCAACCCTATCTACGTACATGAAAGATCCAGCCACAGGAAGGCATGAGAACTTTTCTCTGCAAAACGATCCTTGCTTGACGTGATCTAACTATATTGCTGTTGTTATAGATACTATTGTGTGGCAGATTTCTGCGAACAAGGAATTTATTACCCGGAAGCGTGTCGTCAAGGCCGTCCTTGTGCTGCTCTTTTGGCGGAATACCCTGACTATATGGAATTTTTAGTCCGCCAAATTCCTACTTCGCAATTGCTGGTGAAGATCATTTGGTTGGGCCCTCATGCACAGGACGTCGTTCACTTGTTGTTGGACAGTCGAGATCGAAATAAACAAGGCCAGTCCGTGCTCTTTTTTGCATGGAAGCCAAGCAGTATCACCGAAGCGCGGGACTGGGTAACAGTAACCTTTCCTCACTGTGAATTATTGCCGGTCACGGACCAAGACATGCGATGCTCTTATGAGATGCAGCGTTTCATTAAGATCGCCTGGTCCTACCTCAAACGCGGGGCTAAAATGGTTTACGAAGTGAGTTTTTCTCTTTTCAACTTCCCTTTCTTGGCATCTCTTTACAGCACAATTCAATCCTTGACTTGAAAGGCTTACTGGGAGTGCTAAGTCGGGGTTGTTTTATCGAACTTTGTATAAAACTACTCAAAAGAAAATGTTCGTGACGTCAAGAGGACACTGTGTGCCTGCCTCCTCTTTCACTTAATTCCTTACTCTTTTATTTGCACCATTCCGCCGGGCAAATCCTCCGAGTAGTCGATCCTAAGGGTGGAATTTCGTCAAGAGGAGTACGCAGCGCTATTAAAGCTCTACAATAGCCGAGGTGGAAATGAAAGTTTGTATGACGTCGCGTGTCATTGGATGCGAAACCACAAGCAAGTCTGGAGCACCTGGAACCCAAGCGCCAAAACCGAGCTCTATATCGGCGGAATTTTCCCCATCACCGGATCCGCGTACACTGCCCTGGGAATCATGCCGGCGGCGCAAATGGCAGTGGATGCGATTAATCGTAATTCTTCCATCCTGCGTGATTACGTCCTGAAACTCAAGGTCGCTGACGGACAATGTCGCTCGGACATGGTCATGAAAAGCTTTATCGATTATATCCGCCTTGAGCACTTCAATCGTATGGCTGGCATTCTCGGTAATTTCAAACTTTCTTTGTTGACGTTAGGAAAGTAAAGGGTCAGCTACTATTAACGTTATTTTCGTGTCGGTATTTTTTAAAAAAAGGTCCGGCCTGCTCTGACACGGTAGAACCCATTGCGGGTGTTTCAAGACACTTTAAGACGGTCGTTATAAGTTACAGCGCTGAAGGATCTAGTTTCTCGGACAGGGAGAAATTCCCCTACTTTTTCCGCACCATCGGAGAAAATAAGCAATATAAGTAAGTAGCTGTTCTTACATTTACAACCAAGTAGTCGAACGTATAGCTGACAAGTTTATAACGCTTCCCTCGCCCGATAATGGCTTCCCCACTTTCTTTTTAACGAAAGGCACGTTTACTTGAACTTGATGCAGAAGCTAGGCTGGAGCCGCGTAGCAGCTCTGACAGAAGAAGGCCAAAAGTACGCGGAATATTTATCGCTGCTTCAAGATCTTTTACAAGCCCATGGTATCAATTTCATTGCCAACCGTAAGATTCCGCGAGAGAAAACCCTTCCTGACGTGGCTCAGGTAGGTACGAAACTCAATTGTCCATGAGTGTTGTATTTCTGTTTCTGCTTCCTGATTTCTTCTCACGGGATCGCAGTACTTGGAAGATTTAAAAAGTAAACGAGCCAAGATTATCATTGGCGAGTTCTACGATCACTGGGCTCGAGCCGTAATGTGTGAAGCTTTCCGTCAAAACATGACCGCCAAGGCAGGCTACGTCTGGTTCTTGCCGTTCTGGTTGACTCCGAATTGGTTCGATACAGATCGCTATAACGCAATTCCAGACTGGCAGAACCAAGTGCCGTGTAGTACACGACAGATGCTAGAAGTATGAGCCGCTTGTTTTGCCTCAAAGATCCAATGGAATTACTAACATTTCTTCAACAGGCCATTGACGGACACTTCTCACTAGCGTATTCAAATTACTCTCCTGACAACTCCACCATGCAAGACGGAATCTCGGTCAGCGCCTGGAAGGAGCAGTATGACAAGAAGTGCCAGGAATATAACGTGTCGACTTCAAGTTATGCCGGTTACGCTTATGACGCCGTGTGGACGTACGCCTTCGCGCTAGACACGCTCCTCAAGCAAGATCCTTCCCACGCTGCAGATTTCCATACCGACAAAACGACGATGTAAGCCAAGAATCTAGAATTAATTCAAAAGCTCTGCCCCGCATCTTTAAAACTTGTAAACGAGCAGGAGTTTTGTGAAAATCCTCAACAAGACGGACTTTAATGGGGTTTCGGGAAGAGTGCAGTTTGGTGGAGGGTCTTCGCGGTTGTCTGATATCCGCATGGTGCAGTGGGTACATAATGCGACTCGGTTGATAGCCATGTACTACCCAGTGTCTGGCAACGAATCCGGAGGAGTGTAAACTCATTATTTGTTTTTATCTTCCTCATATCTTACTCACAATCCCTGTAACTCTACTTGAAAAAAGGCTGGAATTGAATGCTGCTCAGATTGTTTGGCTAACACCCGACGGGGCGAAACCCGACGACGGATCGGAAAGTCCTCCCCAGTGCGTTTTGGAAAAATGGGCTCAGTTCCTCAATTCGGATTGCGAAGGGGCTATTGTCATGGCAAATGTGGTTGGATTCAGCCTGTTTGCCTTGCTACTCACCGTCTGTTTCTTTTTCTTCAAGCGAAGGTAAAATTACAAAGATACCAAAGTGCAAACAAAACTTTGCAGGTAATTAATCCCCGTCCAATAAACCCCGTAGATACGAAAAGCGCGTCAGGCAGACGGAGGAGCGGATGCGGGCATTAGGGTTGCTGTCCACCGGGACAATGTTAACGCTGGACGAGTGGGAGATACCACGCGAGCGAGTTGTGATTAACCGGAAATTGGGGGAAGGCGCCTTCGGCACGGTTTACGGCGGAGAGGCCTTTTTTGATGATAAAGGATGGGTAGGTGTTGAAATAAAGTCCAGATACGTCTCCCAAACATGGGAATATGATACTGAGACTGTAATTGGTCGTTGGGCCCTACAAAGGTGGCCGTAGCTGTGAAAACACTGAAAGTGGGTTCCACAGTGGAGGCTAAATTGGATTTCTTAAGTGAAGCAGAAATGATGAAACGTTTTCATCATAAGAACATTGTGAGCTTACTGGGCGTCTGCACCCGAAACGAGCCCGTTTATACCATCATGGAATTCATGCTCTATGGTAGGCATTTATAGGAGTTCTGGAAATGATTGATACAGATTGATTCTATGGATTCTTACTGTCCGTTCAGGCGATCTTAAGACCTACTTGTTGGCTCGTCGCCACTTAGTTAACGAAAAGAATAGGGAGGAATCAGATGAAGTGTCCAATCGAAAGCTCACTTCCTTAGCGTTGGATATTGCTCGTGGCTTGAGTTACCTTGCCGAACTCAAATACGTCCACCGGTAAAAAAATTTCTCGATTATTCACATGTCGTGAACATAGAATCGCTATACGTTATATCGTTCGAAAAGTCATGTCACGCATTTAACTACTTCGGCGTACAATTCTTGTAAAAACTTTCTTGACGACAAATTGTGTGCAGTGCGCAGTTCGAGAAGTTTCGATACGTTTGCTTTCTTGTTTCGTGTGGTATTCCTTGCCAGATTTTATCGGACGTTCTAACGCTACAAAAAAATAATGCACGGCAACATTTAACTTGGAACTTTAGGGACGTCGCTTGTCGAAACTGTCTAGTTAATTCGGACCGCGTGGCCAAATTAGCCGATTTTGGTATGACGAGGCCCATGTACGAGCACGACTATTACCGCTTCAATCGCAAAGGTTAAATGGATCAATTACCAAAACAAGGTTTCAACCATAACTAACTAGGTATGCTTCCTGTGAGATGGATGGCTCCGGAAAGTTTAATAGACGGGTTGTTCACTCCAATGAGCGACATTTGGTCTTACGGTGTCCTTCTTTATGAGATCATAACTTTTGGTAGTTTCCCGTTCCAGGGCCTAAGCAACAATCAAGTTCTGGAGCATGTCAAGAACGGCCACACAATAGCCATTCCCGCGGGAGTGAAACCTCAGTTGTAAGTAGCCTTAGCCGAAGATGAAGCAAGAGTGGAAAGGGTGGAAGGTGACCATAATGGAACTGAAGGAAATTATTTCATTTTATCTCTACAACAGAGAGACTCTGCTCAAATCTTGTTGGCATCGGACACCCTCCTTGAGACCGCAAGCGTCCGAAATTGTGGAACTACTGGCCAATAACACGCGACTCATCTCGCCTTGCTTAGGGATTCCCCTGTCATCCGTACAAATCGAAGGTTCGGACTCACTTGCCATGCAGATTCCTTCAAGGCTGACCAGCGTACAGCATCATAAGCCTTGTGTGGCGTACTCAAAGAATTTTACCGCCGCGAACCGAAAAAAGTCCGCGGGATCCAATGAAAACTCGGTCGTGGAGTCCGCAAGTGATGCACTAGAAGCTTTGGAAAGCACTTTGGACGGTGGCCTGTCTTTGCAAGGTGACGAAGCTTTGCTGCATAGTTATCGTCTCAGTGCCGGCCCGGGGTATCTGGGTCACTACGTCATGCTTCAACACAGTACCAAGGGAGAGGATGCATGCAGCATTTGCTCACAGGCAACACCGATATGAAGGGGCGCAAACTCTGTAAAGGACCAGTAAAACAATAGTTTTCCCTCTTGCAATGCCTAAATTTTAACGATTTTTGGGGCCACGTAAAAGAAAGTAAAGTTTTTGCGCTTGAATGTTCAGGACAGCAAAGTATATTCATATTTATTGCCAGTATTCCTACCTCATAAGAACCATTCTCGCTCATTCATGTTCACAACTCATACGAAAGCAGAAGTAAAAACGAAAAGTAATGAGACAAAAATTGACCAGAAATCAATGTATGTTTGCTCTGACAAGGCAGGGAAATACACAAAAGAGACTTCCATCTACTACGACTTTATTCATTAAATTACAATTTTGCAAGCGGCCGCGTCACTATTTTAGTAAAACCTTTACTGATTTCCAAGAAATTTCGTATGGGAACCACGTACAATAACATCACCAGTTTCTTTATTTTTTATTTCTACCGACAAAAAGGCAAGAGTTTTACCTATTTTTTCTATCTTGGCGTCAACTAATATATCTTGCCCCATCCTGGCAGCTTTCAGGAACCTATTCGAAACAAACGATTTGACATGGTTGTGATAAACCGTATATGAGCTGAGATTACGTTACGTGAAGGTCTACCGAAACTCCTGGCGCCATTCGAGGATGGGTCAGTAAGGCCATGGTGGAAACCACGTCTACTAACGTGGAGGAGAATCCGCCATGCAGATTACCCATTGTGTTGGTATGCTCTTCGTCGACTTTCAATTCAGTGACGCAATGACCTTCTGCCCCTTCGATTACTTTCATCTACAATGAAAAATATATCTTTTAATATTGTGAGATTCGTTTTATTTGCAATGCAAATTAACCTGACTTTTTCCATAACACGATCAAAGCCCTTGCCATCCCGCAGAATTCGTTTAAGCGCGGCTTGGAGAAACTGAACTTTTGTGGCAGCCATTATAACAACTCGAGATTTTGCGACTTAGTTATTCTGAAAGCAAAGAGTTTTCTGGTTCCGTTTTATTTACTTCCTGAAGTTCCTATAGCAGCGCCTCTATCGTCCACTTTAGGTCATTCCTCCTCGTTTACGGGGTCCACGTTAACGCGTTCTCCGCTCAACGCGACTTTGGAGTCATCTTATTGTGAGCTGGTCCGTTTGTCAGTTACGCATTGTGGATTTCTCGGTAGACTTGGAAGAATAAGTTGGAAGAACGCAAATAGCCATTCGAGCGCAGTCGAACTGTGACTCCTTTTCGGCATGGGTAAAACAAACAACGAAGCTAATGGCAAACGACGTATTTTGGGTTTATGTGAAGTATTTACCTTTGTCGCAAATTCTGAACCCTGGGAATACCTGCGCGATACCGTAAAAGCGACTGTAAATGGACACCTCCTGCTATCCTGAAGTATCTAATACAGCAAGCGCACGTCTTGTAAGAATGCACAGAAAATCTTGGTGGATTCATTTTCGGAAACAGGCATTTAGCGCTAGACCGTTTGTTGGAGTTTTTTCTAAGAGTGCGTACAGTACATAGGTACTTGCATTAAACTACGCTTTCCTTTTCTTGTCTGGCAGGATTTTTGGTTGGAGTAATGAGGTATTTTAGTTGCACACAAGTAGTAAATCATACCAAATAGGAACCAGTAGCGTAGCTAAAGATTTTTAACGATACGCACTTCAAAGATTTGTTGCCCTTAGCCCACTATCCCGTCAGAACCGAAGAAGACACGTTCTGGTGCCGTTGTTCCACTTTGGCGCCCAAGTTATAAAAAAATCGTATCCGCATGCGTACTGTGCGTATAGTTAGGTACAGTACGTGACTGTTAGGAACAGTACGCCGCCCTCATCCTCCCCGCTTTCCGTTATCTTGCAACTCATGGAAATGCAATTCGTAATTTCATATCGGATTGGCCAGGATAGTTTATTATAGCTCAGTCACCACTTATAAAAATATTACTTGGTTTTCTGTCCTTAAACTGCATGGAAGAGTTTAGATTCCGCTAAACTTTTAGTGCTGACTAAACTCCTTGGCGAGTTACGCGGGCGTTCTTGTTTCATTTTTGCGCACGGCATGCGTGTTCCAAGCTTACGCATCCTGAACTTCGAAACGCTATACGTCTCTTTCGTCATTCGCATCTTTGAATGCTCTGTGTTATGGCTGTCAAAAGAGTGTAGATTGTTAGCTCCGTGAAGCAATTGTGTCTTTTTTAAAAATATTTTGGAAGGTAGCGCGAAAATCTTTCCGAGCTTTAAAATCCACGTGAATCTACTAACTAATTGGTAAGCTTGTTACACAAAAGAAAGAGATACGTGGTTCACAAAACGTTTCAAAGCTACACTCTGTGATTGCCTAGGATCTTATTATCATAATACTGTGCAAGGGGACAGCAACAATAATAGTAAACGTATCTAGTAATGTTAACTCTAGCGTAGCCAACCCATGCCCAGACGCCTAGGCTGGCTGGCAGTTTGGTTTGGGAATGCCAAATATCTGGTCAATGGCGCTAAGTATAGCAAAGCGTTCAGCACTGCCAGGGTCTGTAAGAAGTCCTTGAAAAAAGACCAAGAAAAAGGAGACGCTCCGTTCAGAGTTTCCGTTTCGGGCTTCCTTTCAATCAGAGTAGTTTAGAAAACTAGATGAAGATCTATTCTGGTAGTACGCATTCAGGGAATTACACTTCGCACTGATTACTGTCACGTAATACGTTATACCTAATTTCCAGGCTATGTGAGTTCATGGGAACTGCAAAAAGAACGGTATCTTTAAAAGTGTGTTCCAGTAGTTAGCCAGAAGGTACTTAAGACTTGGCAGCATCTTTAAAGTTCTTAGGCCCTTCTGTATTTTTGTGGGAGCCCTCTTACTTTAGACCAGGCATTAAGAGTGCTCTTCACAAGCAACCCGAACTATAGTTGGTGGTTATTATGTGCATAGCTGATAAGGCCTCCTAACCTTAAAGAAGGTCGTCCGCGACACGGCCCTGAAATTTCCCACTTGATTGCTATTCTCGTTCTATCCTGTGATTATAACCGACCAACGAATCTAGTACTTACTTAACCAGGCTTGGCTAGGTGTTAGTTTGGCCAGTTGTTGTGAATCTAATCTTTATTAATTGATATGTGAAGTATTACGCATATTAACGTGTGAATTTCTAGGTATTACTGGCCTGCGGTGTAATGGTACTGGCAAGGCGGCCAGTATGTGTGGCATAAGTAAAGTAGAGTGTTGTATTGGGACTGGTTGGGAGAAAACGGGATAGAAGAATATTTGCTTCAACAATGCAGAAAACATTTGGACGGGCGACGTCGAACAGTTCGGGCGCTTCAGCGTTCTATGATGGCAAAATTGCTGGCATGTATGATTTGGAAGAGACCTTGGGGCGGGGTCACTTTGCCGTTGTCAAACTAGCTAGGCACGTCTTCACGGGAGAGAAAGTGGCTGTTAAAGTCATTGACAAAACCAAGTTGGACGAAGTTTCGCGAGCCCATCTTTTTCAAGAAGTATGACCACTTTTATGTTTAGCGTGGAAATATCTATGAATTTGTTATTCCAGGTGCGATGCATGAAGCTGGTACAGCATCCCAACGTCGTCCGACTGTACGAGGTGATAGACACACAGACAAAGTTGTATTTGATCCTAGAACTCGGCGACGGAGGGGATCTCTATGATTATATTATGAAACACGAGCATGGCTTGGATGAAGAGTTGGCACGCCACTACTTTCGCCAAGTAAACGACGACACCAAAAATGCATGATACTAGAGATTTAACGATTGATTAATATTTCCTCAAAGGTCGTGCACGCGATCTCTTACTGCCATAAACTTCACGTGGTCCATCGAGATTTAAAGCCGGAAAATGTCGTGTTTTTCGAGAAACTTAACATGGTCAAGCTGACCGATTTTGGGTTTTCAAATCGATTCAACCCTGGTCAAAAACTGGAGACCTCATGCGGCTCTTTGGCTTACTCCGCTCCGGAGATTCTGTTGGGAGACTCCTATGACGCGCCAGCAGTAGGTAAGAGCCATTTCCCACCCATATTACAGTTGACAAGAATTCGGTCAAACGCCATCGAGAATGTCACACACTCCTTATGGCGGTTCACACGAAAACCTTCACAAACCATGAATTCCAGGAATGTGTATCTGCGTAAAATGCGATACATTTATGGAGGATAGGATACTATAACGCTGTTTTCGGCAGATATTTGGTCCCTGGGCGTCATTCTATACATGTTGGTGTGTGGGCACCCGCCGTTCCAAGAAGCCAACGACTCAGAGACTCTAACTATGATAATGGATTGTAAGTACACCGTTCCGGCTCACGTTTCAGAAGGTTGTCGAAAGTAAGTTTATTACACATTGCAAAGCGCTGAGTAACGATCTGGATTAAAAAAAATGAATTAGGTTGATTGGGCTCATGTTACAGAGGGAACCTGAGCATCGCGCTACTTTAGAGGGGATCGCTAATGATCCTTGGTTGCAAGCTGGCTCACCGGTCACGCCAGCTGATTACTTGCCTCTGGTTTCTAGGGAACATTTGTCTGAAGAAGATCACGCTCTAATAATACAAAAGATGGTTAATGGAAAAATCGCCACTAAAGAAGAAATTTTAGAGTATGTAAAAAGTGTTCACGTATTTTAAATATATATTTTTTTATCGTCTATGAAATTACTTTAGACATTGTAATAGAATATCTTTCTCAGATCGTTGGATAAAAATGAATACAACCAAATTACCGCCACGTACTTTCTACTCGCTGAAAGAAAACTCCGAACGCAGCGACAGGAACAGGCTCAAATGATGAACCAAGCTCAACGACCGTCAAGTTTGCCTCCAGACAAACTGTAAGCACAATTATACTTGTGTAATCCAGTTTACTGAGTAGTAATTTTTAAAACTAATTTTTGGCTTAAAAAGGTCGGTTGCGAAGGAACGGGCTGTTGTGCCTGTTGTGTCTGCTGATAAGAAACGGCATACAATCTTGACGCCAGTTCATGTACAAGAAGCGGCGCCTAAAGCTGACTCACCTGAGGTATCGCATTTCTTCTGTAAATTTCTGTTCGAACATTATTGACAATTTGTTGTTTAAAAATTTACCTACTTTTACTCTAATTTACCGGATGAATGTTTGTCATGTGAATTCTTCTTTAGTAGTTAGGGTTCCAGTTAAAATTGTTAGTTAAATCTGACTTATTTTAGCCTCCAAGAAGACAACGGCAATGCAGCATCGTCGCCGAAGAAGACGAAGACGCGTTGTCTGGAACTGGTAGCGCTGGCCGGCGAAGCCAACGTACATCGAACTCGTCGTTAGCGAGCAGTCAGCGCTCGTCCAGCAGTTCGCTTGCCAACCTGCGGGCGTCAAACCAAAACCTGCCTCAGTCGTTACGAAACCGAGGTTTGCTGAACTCCTCAGGTCTTGTTAACAACCACAATCTTCCCGCCAAAGGCATGCATTTAGACCTGGATAAGGAAAATCGACTGATTCAACCTCTCGGCCCTGTCACAGGAACGCCCTCTGAGTCTCTGGGAGCTAAAACAACTCCCGCTCCTTTTCCTACTACCTCGAATCTCGGTCTGGGCTTGCGCAGTCCGCGAACTTCTCCCCTGACCTCCCCCGTGATAGCGCCCCGCACAGTACCGGCAGCGTTGTACCGGACGTCAAGTGGCGAACGAACGTCAGGAAAAAATACACCCTGTTCCTTGTCTCCAACATCTCCTTCTACTCCATCTTCGCCTGCGTCGTCCAATTCCCCTTCTTCGCTCATGTCGCCACCTGGGGGTGGAAATCTCATCCCGGTTTCGTCCACTTTGGTAGGAGCAAGTAAAGGGCGGTCCATGTCTTCTCCGAACAGAATGCTGCACGCAGTACGTAGTTCACCTCAACTGGTGCTCAACGAGATTTTCGAGGAAGGGGAAAACGAAAGCGAGAGCGAAGCAACGGATCACGTAGACCTTCACTGTCGAAACCGTGCAAGAGTGGATGTCGCCTCTTCCTCCAGATCACACCACCATCGCAAGCCTCATTGGCGAGCTAGTTCATTAGAAAGCCGCGTTTCATCAACCAGTGTTCCAAGCTCCCCTGCCTCGAATCCCTCGCCAAATTTGGTCCGGCGGTACGAGCAACGCCGAAAGATGGCGAAAGCTCGTACGGCGTCGTGTAGCTCGTCAGATGCGAGCGATGAGGACAGTGACGCGCGGAAGAAGCGAGCTGAAAACTGGAAAGCGTTTCCTCGGCGCGATTCACATGACGATTCCAGCGACCCAGGTAATGATAACGATAGGACCAACGGCGGCGGAGCAGGCAACAGCCAAGGGACACAGAGTACGGATCAGCCAGGGGCGGGAAGCCGAACAACCTCTTCCAGTCAGGGCACGACGGAAAGCAAAAGCACGGGCAACGACCAGCATTCCAACTCACAAGGAAAGTCTTGTCCTTTAGCGCGGGAAGAGACGGAAGAAGAAGAGGAAGGAGAAGAAAGGGAGACCTCCACGCCGACGAGATTGTACACACCCCATCGAAGGTCTAGTGCCTCCTCCCACCGTCACAGGTACCGACTGCGCGCGCCTAACGTGGTAGGTAGCGATACGTTGCTACGTTCTTCGCAGTCACTGACATCCCTAGCGGAGGTTTGTGAAAACGGCGAGTCACCAACGCTAGGTGGCGCGAAATCGAAACTCAACTTGTTACAAGTGTCGGTTGCCTCTGGGAAAGTGCTCCAAGCGCGCTCTACCGGTGATGTCACCAACCCTAGCGACGCGTTACCTCAAGCGTCGTACGATGACTTGTTGCAGAGCCCACTCTCGTTAGTCTTAAGCAGGGATTCCTCGAGTAATCAGCGGAAAACGACCAATCTGCTGATGACTAAACCCCGTCCAGCGAGTGTAACCATAAGCGTCACTTCGGTCGAGTTCGAAAATTGCGTGGTGAGGGATGATTTGGCATTGGGGGTACTTCAGGGAGTATCAAGTGAGTTGAGCATTATTGAACACGCAGATACCAACCAAACACTGAAGACGAAAAGTCTCGGGCGGGACGCCAAACTCGCGGTGCACCCTGTGATGAATGCCCCACCAGATGCCAGTACCAGTCACACCAAAGTTCACGGGTTGAAAGGAACTTTTAGGCGTTTGCGTCACCCAAAGAACGCGGGAGACAAAGAACGCCGGGTCTCCGGCGAAGAAGTTAGCTCAGGGGCTGGGTTTAGTTCAAAGCATTCGAGCATTTCATCGTCGGCGGCAAGCCAGAGCGGAAGTTTGCGTAGCCGACTGCATAAAGCCAAATCACTGGGATCATTGGTTAAGGAGCGTTTGTTGTGTGAAGCGTCACAGTGTCAGTTTGAGTTGTGGCGACGTTTTGGGGGTAAAAAGGTGGGTGGTAGCGGAGGGGGAGATTTGAACGGCAACGGAGCAACGGCTTGGAAAAAGACGTTGGGTTGGACCAAACTTCGTTCTACAGCTGGCGCCATAGATAAAGAATTTTTACTAACACCTCTCCCGTTGCGTACATGCGCCCATGGAGTGACGCATGTGCAGGGCGTGTCCACTCGCTGTAGTCTCTGTTAACTCCACCAAAGCCCATTTCTCTCTGTTGGAAGCTGCATACATGCAAAAAAAGCAACAATCAACATAAGTCATTGTCTGTTTTAGTCACTAATTTCACCTTTTACGTCAACTTTTGAAGATTTGGGAATCTCAGAATATTTTGGTTCAACTTCTTGGATCTATGATAGTGGAATGTTGCTTCGAACCGGAAGAACGAACAAAGTCGGTGTGAATGTCGATGTATTGTAATGGTTGCAAAGTTACTGTACACGAATCTTGTTAAAAGAATTGTTGTGGAGTTGATCGAGGCAAGGTAATAAGCATGTGCAAGGGTATTTTTTATTTCAAGGCGAATGTTATATTGTATGTAATAAAATTAGGGTAATAACGACGGCCAAATTGGTTGGAAACGGTGGGAGCTTTATTTGTTGCAATTGTTCTGTATGTTGGCCGAATATTCAGATAAACAGGAAATATTTTTGTGCAAGTTGAGTATTTATAAGAGTGTGTTGCCATGTCGGTCTTAAATGTAGAGCCGTCGCCAAAAACAAATCGAACTTTTCTCTTGGGCTAGAATATTTTTGTTTCTGGGAAATGGATTACTTAGTACACGTTGACCAAACATTTAGGCTTGTACTGAATTCGCAGGGTGGCTGATTTGTTGTTATCTCAAACCAACACGACGTCAAATTTGTTCTCGACCACTGTAAAAATTTTTTTAAAAATTACAGAGGTTTCACAAAATTTTTAAGGTAATATTGCAAAACTATGTATGCAATGTTGCCTACATTAAATTTATTGTATTATTACTTTAGTTTAATCGTTTTTAAACAAAGAATTCAAGGTTAATGTGTCTACAACGATTTGTTTGTAAATTATTTAGCAATTTTTGTTAATTTACTACATGTCTCGTTAAAATTGCCACAAGATTGTTGTAAAATTACGAAGTGTTCTGTTAGTGAATCTACTTCAATTTTCTTCATAAGAATACTGCAACATATTATATTTTTAAGGAAATTTCCCGTTGACCTTTACTCAAATATAAATTGTAAGAATACAAAACATTTTTGCAGCCTCCTTTATAACAAGCTACTGTAGGTTTTACAAAATAATTCGTAAATTGTGTTCAGAACTTTTCTTCAAATGAACTAACAAAGAAAATCTATTATTATGAAAGCTGAATTCCTTTAAAGTGGAGGTTCATAGTGAAGTAGAGCACGGAAGCGTATTCCAGATGGTATTGTTATAGTTCTTCTGCCAATAAATGACAGCTAGGAAAAGGTGTTTAAATTACTTTTGTGATCTTCGCTCTTTAGATGCCCCCAAAATTCAGTGTTGCACACGAGAGCATTAGCGGTGAAAACAACTCTGTCAAACATGAATTCCCCTTGTGGAGGCAACCGTGATTTACTTTGTGATTGACCTCGCTTTTTCTTCATTTAACTGAGTAAACTCAGTCCTGTCAAGTTCGTAGGGAGAACCCGAGGAAACTTTCGAATTGCGGATATGGTACGTTTTTTGTTATTAAAGTTTAAGAATTATAATAATTTATGGTACACTTTTACAAATTGTCTGAAAGGTATAGGGGCGGTCAACAACGGGTTCTGCTAACACCCACACAGAAAGATAAAACGAAGCCAAACAGAAGCGCTGCAATAACCAAGAACACGTAAATTGTATGCCTGCAGGCAGATAATGTCGTCATCCCATTCCGCGCGTTTTCACCAATGTCTGCACAATGATACCGCTTCTCTCTTGATCTGCAGATCCGCATGGAGACTACATGCAAATTTGTTTTGAATTAAACAGGGCTGTGGTCAAGCACCAGGTCACAGACTAGGTAATTTGGGAACCGGAGTGACCACGCAAGTAGTCAGTCCTCTTGACCTAGCGTAACGTGAGAGTGGAAAACAACGACTGGAACCCTTTCTTTGTTGATCCACAAAAATATGTACAGCATACAGAAGTATGCGAATTTTTTTCGTACAAATATATCTGTTTCAAGAAGAATGTACAAATCTGGAAGAAAAGCATGCTTAAGTACTTTTTACCCTGAATATTTCCACGTATTGAACAGTTGAAGCCCATTTCCCAGACAGCAAAACGAAACCTGACCATTCAGTGGACAAACGGAAGGCTGGTCAACACGAATATACATAAAATGACCCTTATAGGCAGGAAACGTAACAGAAAACTCAGAAAGGTAGCTTTCGTCTTAGTTAGAGAAAGCGAACTTACATAATTACCATATCTTCTATGCGTATGGAGCCCACAATTTTTCGGTAAACGTTAAAAAAGGATTCTTGATATATTTTTAGCTGGCTAAAGCTGGGCTAGGTAAAAAGGCATCTACTGTGTATTTAAGACAATCAATGATTCCAGTTTCAAAGCATCGTTCTGTGACGGAATGGTATCTAAATTGCAATTTGACTTTTTTTTTGCTAACCGACCAATATTTTAATATGCCTAGCGCCTAGTAGATACGACAAACGTGAAAGGATAACAGGTAGACTTTCGGAAACCTTTAAGGGCACCTTTACCTGCGTTAAGGCGGCCGCACACACCACGATTTTCTGCGCAAGTTTTGCGTCCGGCTTTCACAATAACCCTATGCGCTGAAGAAAATGCAGTGTGTGCGAGCTCCGAACAGGTGCAGAAAATGCTCCCTTTGGAGCGTGCTCCAAGTTGAAATATTTTTAACTTTTCTGCCGCAAGTTTTACCTCGCTGGGGACAGATCCCAACGACCTGCGGTGTGTGAGCGTAACCTGCGCAATTTTACTAATGAGTCAGCCAATCAGAACTGACCACCACTTTTACCGCCTTCTGTTTGAAAGTAAAAAGCTTTATCGG
>JAHZNP010001241.1:0-23173 GCA_020615345.1 Triops cancriformis
CCCCTTTTTGCCTATACCCGTTGATGTCGCCTATGAAAACCCCCTACCCCACCCCCTTTTTGCCTATACCCGTTGATGTCGCCTATGAAAACCCCCTACCCCACCCCCTTTGTACCCCCCTTTTTGAACTGATTGTTGTCATTGAATCGGCCGAATAAGTCAGTTGACCACGGAAGCTCAAAACCTATAGACCGCTCTGAAACGATACTACTTGTTCTGTAACGTTAAGTGATAACTTGTTGTTGTGACAATAAACATTTTTCCAAGAAACAATCTCCAATGTGGTTGTGAACGTGGCAGCCACATTTCTGGTGCCGAAACCCGGGAATTTGACTCGAATATCAGTCCTCCATTATGGCATCGAATGGTAGTTCCAACCCGACCGCCTTTGTGCCCGAACCCTCCGAAGGAGCTGTCCCCCGGCCAGTGGAGATGGACCCGAAATCGACGAAACAACTAAAAACATCTTCTAAAAGTCAACTTACCCGTATAAACAATCGTATTAATAGTCATATTTCACAGTGTGGGAGCCGAACCGAGCTCAAGGCTCACCGTGTTCACCTTACAAATGCCCATAACGAGTGTATAAATGCCCACGTCAACTACGTCGCGGCAACCGAAGTTCAAACCGACTCAACGGCCGCTGATAGATGGGGTAAGGACGTGGACGACGCCATTTCAAGATGCTATACCGAGATCGACAAGTACTCAGCTTCAAGTGCTAATAGCGTCTCGTCAGCCAGTTCAAGGATGTCAACGGTATCTTCTCAACGGAACCTCCTTTCTGAAGCCAAACGTAAACGAAAGGAGACGGAGCTACGTTTGCAACAATCTACAAGAACCGCCGAAGATCGTCTGCTGGCGGCTGCGAATATGCAACGGCTCCAAGAGGAGCAGAAGATCCAACGCGAACTCGAAGAACAGAAGATGCGGACCGATCTAGCCTTGCAGCAGCGCGCAATAGAAGACGAGTTGGAAGTTAATACTCTACAAGTCGCGCTACTGGAAAACGTAATCGAAGATGACCCATCATCTGATGACGAAGCGCAACCGACAGTACACGAGGCCACGCCCCCTGCCGAGAACTGGTCTCAACCGACAGAGTATACGACGCCGCTTCGACTACCGTACCTTTCAGCGATAGCTCAACAGAGCACACGAGAAAGCCAGCACTACAACGAGCAGTCAGCGACTCCCGACGTGGGGATACGATGCGACGACGAGAATTTGACGAAACTCGCCCGCCAAACGGGCCGGCTGGCTCACGAAACGTTACAATCCAGCCCGATGCATGGATTCACGACACGGATGACGCAAAAACGTCGACGGCTTCTGCCCAAGCAACGTTTTACGCGCCATGGCTCGCAGGCGTTGTGCCTCGGCTCGACGAAAACCGATTTGACGGCGATCCGCGGGAGTGGCCACTCTTCATAGCGAATTTCAAGACACTGGTCCACGATGTCGTCCCCTGCGACGCCCAAAGGCTCGCCATCTTGCGCCAGTTATTGACCCCGAGAATCCGCGACAGCATAGCCGAAACACTGCACTGCCCTTCGTTATATAAGCAGGCCCTAAAAGAGCTACAAGATAAATATGGCCACTCCACCTAGTAGCACGTTCCTATATCAAAACTCTTCTCAATATTCCTAACCTGAGAGAAGGCGACCATAAGTCTCTGAGGTACTTCGCAGACAAGTTACACGGGTCTATCAACACATTCCGACTCAATGGCTACCAACACGAGCTGTCATCATCCGTGACACTCGAAAGGCTCCTTAGCAAAATGCCCCGAGGGCTACGCAGCAAATGGGGTAAACGCTCTCTGGCGCTCGAGCCGCGAATTCCTACACTATTGGACCTAGACTCTTGGTTGCAGTATCAGGTCAAAGGGGAGTTACGAATTGAGGACATCGAAAATAGCATCGAAGAAACCAGACCGAAGTGAGGCGTGGCTCCTAAGACCTATTAGCCTTTTACAAGGCCACGAAGGCACCAACCGACATATCCGACGGTCCTCACGACCAACATACCAAGGCCGCCCTCTGAAGAAAACTCCTGCTACGTTTGTCGAGAACCACATCAAGCGGAGTACCGCGCACGACTGCAATCGCTACTGACGGCTGAGAGAATGCCACTAGCCAAGGAAAATGCTTGCTGCTTCCGCTGTTTGCGAAGAGGCCACGTGAGCAGGGAATGTACCATCAAGAAAGAATGCGGCATAAGCGGCTGCAAAAGATACCACCACCCCTTACTTCACGACGCCCCACGAGCTTTCCCACCGAAAACCTATGACAACATACGAAGGCGCGGCAGTAGCACCTCACTCCCTAGCGATGCCAACGGCACTAACCGGCCCTACGTACACCATGTATCAACGAACTCCACGGTACTGTTGGCTGTGGTGCCAGTACGTCTCCGATCGGAACGCTCAAGCCTCGATACTTTCGCACTACTTGATGCCGGGAGCGAGGTGTCCTTGGTACGCTAAGATGTCGCTGATCAACTGCAGCTGGAAGGCACCACCCAGGAAATGCGAATTGGAACCGTCCACGGCCACGACCCAATTATCCATACCAAGAAGGTACCCTTCAGGGTAGAGTCCCTCGACAGGTCCAGCTCCTTTGAAGTGAGCGACGCGCTCTCCGTACCACGAGTAAACGTTTCAAACAGAGCCGTCAATTGGCCGAAGATTAAGTCAAGGTGAGAACACTTATCGAACATCGACTCCCCAGCCATCGACTCACGCAGCGTAACCGTACTGTTGGGAATGGACATTGCAGAAGCTCACCGCCAGTTGGAGCTACGATCATCGAGAGTAACAGAGAGGGCTCCGCTTGCGATTCGAACACCATTCGGCTGGTGTGCTGTCGGGAAGATCCCCGTTGGGCAGCTCGTGGAGCCACCAAGTTGTAACCTAATAAGCCTACGACCAGAAGCTGACAATCGCGCAGACGAGTTACTCGAAGACTTTTGGACCGTGGAGTCTTTCGGAAGCGCAGCAGGTAAGCGCCCGGTTAGTTCCGACAACCAAAGAGCCCTGGAGATCTTCGAGTCAACCGTACGTCACGATGGAAGCCGTTACGAAGTAGGCCTGCCTTGGAAAGCGCCAGATGTTAAACTCCCTGACAACAGAGCCGCAGCACTACGCCGTTTGTTCTCACTGGAGCGCAAATTCGCTCGCGACCGACATTACGCCTCGAGATACGAAGCCGTTATGTCTGAATATGTCTCGTTGGGGCACGCAAGGAAGTTATCCAAGGATGAGCTAAAGGAACCGGCAGGACGGACGTGGTATTTGCCGCACCACGGTGTCGTCAACCCCAATAAACCCGACAAAGTAAGAGTCGTCTTCGATGTGTCCGCGGCTTACCAAGGATCTTCACTGAACACGAGCCTTCTCCAAGGCCTCGATTTACTGGTCAGCCTTCCCGGTTTGCTAACGCGCTTCCGCGAAAACCCAGTCGCTATATCGTCCGATATAGAGAAAATGTTCCACCAGGTGAAGGTGAGGAACGAAGACCGTAACGCCTTGCGATTCCTGTGGAGAAGACCAGACGACGACGCGTCACCACAACCGTAACAAATGAGCGTGCAAATATTCGGCGCCGTCTCTTCGCCATCAATATGCATGTACGTTTTGAACAAAACGGCGGAGGACTTCGGAACCGAACGACCAGACCTAACTGAAAAGGTTAAACGAAACTTCTACGTAGATAATTATTTAGACTCCCTAGAAAACGACGAGGAAGCCCTTACAGCTTGTAAGCAGTTGACGGCGTTGTTACTGAAGGGAGGATTCAAGCTCACGAAGTGGCTTTCAAGCTCTCGACGAGTAGTTTCGTTCTTGCCAGCGGGCGAGCTTACGAACCCCAACTTAAACATCGATCTCGATGATCTCCCAATGGAACGGACCTTAGGCATATTATGGAATGCCGAAACCGACACCTTCGGATTCAAAATTACGATCTGCCGCAACCTTTCTAATCCGACCAAGAGAAGCGTCCTAAAGATAATGGCAAGCGTTTCGACCCTCTAGGCTTTCTGTCACCCGTAACTCCGACTGCGAAATCGTTCATGCAGGAAATCTGGAGGCAGCGAATCACCTGGGATGAAGAACTTCCCGACAGCTTGCGCGAACCCTGGAACCGCTGGGTCTCTGATCTGGAGCATTTGAAGAATTTTAGTATACCGCGATGCCGGCGAAGCGGATCATACCCTCCCTTTACAACACAGCTGCACACATTCTGCGACGCTTCGGAGACTGGCTACGGTGCAGTCTCCTATCTCCGACTCGTCAGAGACGATTACGGTCTCTCTGGTAATGGCCAAGGCGAGAGTGGCGCCAGTAAGACAAGTCACGATCCCCCGCCTAGAGCTTCTGGGGGCGGTTACCGCAGTGAGACTAGCCAACTTTATCGCAGCCGAACTCCGCGTCAAGCTCGATGGCATCCGGTTCTGGACGGACTCGACAACCGTACTCAAGTGGCTAAATTCTCGGACGTGCAGATTTACAACCTTTGTTGCTAACCGAGTCGGTGAGATCTTAGAGACTAGCGGGCCTAACCAGTGGAATCATGTACCAGGCACCAGCAACCCGGCCGATCTTTGCAGCCGGGGTACAACCGCTGCTCACCTGGTAGAACAACGATTCTGGTTTGAAGGCCCAGACTTCCTCAAGAAAGACCCCGAATACTGGCCGTCTGGAACCTTACTCGAAAGGGCGCAGGAAGACGATGACCCGGAAATCGTACCGTCTAAATGGGCCGGCCTACTGACCGTCACTGAAGACCATTTCACCCCACTCTTTGCAAAAATAAGCAACCTTAGTCGTCTACAACACGTTGTCGCTTATGTGCTCAGATTCGTCAAGAATTGTCGATTGACCCAAAACCTGCGATCTGTTGGGCCGCTAACAGTGGCTGAAACTAGTAATGCCCTGCAGACACGTTTACGTATAACGCAAGCAAGGGCGTTCTCTGAAGAAAAGCTTGCGCTTACAGCCGGAAAACCTATCAAGTCTAGCTCTAAACTTCTCAAGCAAACTCCGTACATCGACTCAGAAGGACTGCTAAGGGCCGATGGCAGAATACGCCATGCACAAGTTGATCCGAACACCAAGAACCCATTACTCTTGTGCCCGAAAGAACCCCTCACGAGACTGGTCATTTATGAGTCGCACGAAAGAGTCTGCCATGCATCGGTTGACCGTACGCTCGCTGAGGTACAGCGAGACTATTGGATCTTATAGGGACGGCAGACTGGAAGGCACCTTATTCGACATTGCGTCATGTGCAAACGGCTGAGGAAAAAGCCAGAGGTCCCTCTTATTAGCCCTCCCGAGGCAACGGCTGGAGGCCTTCGAACCACCCTTCACGAACACAGGAGTAAATTTCTTCGGGCCACTTAACATCATCATACACAGGCGGGTACACAAGCGCTATGGGTGCTTGTTTACCTGCCTAGTCACCAGAGCCGTTCATATCGAGATCGCCCAAAGCCTCGACACCGATTCTTTCATTTTAGCATTACATCGATTCATAAGCCGTCGAGGGTCACCAGCAGAAATCTACAGCGACAATGGGACGAATTTTGTCGCCGCCGAGCGAGAGCTAAAGCAATGTCTAGTCCAAATGGATAAGTCGAAGATCCAAGACACCGCCCTTCAGCGAGGTATCGTTTGGCATTTCAATCATCCGTCCTCACCGCATTTCGGCGGAGCATGGGAGCGCCTAGTCCGATCTGCGAAATCTGCTCTGCGCTTCACGCTGAACAAAAGAGTTGTAAACGAAGAAGTCCTGACTACCGTCATGGCGGAAGCCGAATCATTAATCAACGGGCGACCCTTGACGCATGTAAGCTTGGACCATACCGACCCAGTACCACTCACGCCACACCACTTCCTGATCGGAAGACCAAATCCAAACATTCCACCTGATGTCTTTTCCCAAGAAGAAATGGACTTCAAGAAAAGATGGCGGTGCGCCCAGGCCATCACCGATATGTTCTGGCGTCGCTGGATGCGTGAATACGTGCCTACATTGATAGAAAGAAGGAAATGGTTGCACGACAGACGCAACATTCGCGAGAATGACGTGGTCCTCATCGTGGACCATAATTCACCTAGAGGACATTGGCCATTGGGGCGCGTGATCGAACCGCTCCCCGGGCCGGACGGCGTCATACGCGCCGCGCGGGTAAAGACAGCAACCGGGGAATTCGTTAGGCCCGTGGTGAAGCTCTGTTTATTGGAAGAGGCCGGACCCGAAGATGACAATAGTGTTTCTGTCCCAGAAACAGGGCCGGCGATGTTACGGACAAGTCCGTAACAGGCCCACGCAAGGGGTGTAGGCAAGGGGTAAGACTTCGAAGTCACCAACGTTTCGATGCAATAACGTGGGCTAGCGTCTTGGGTCCCTTTCCCACGCTCCCAAGACGCTAGCTTAAGCCCCCTTTTTTGCCTATACCCGTTGATGTCGCCTATGAAAACCCCCTACCCCACCCCCTTTGTACCCCCCTTTTTGAACTGATAGTTGTCATTGAATCGGCCGAATAAGTCAGTTGACCACGGAAGCTCAAAACCTATAGACCGCTCTGAAACGATACTTGTTCTGTAACGTTAAGTGATAACTTGTTGTTGTGACAATAAACATTTTTCCAAGAAACAATCTCCAATGTGGTTGTGAACGTGGCAGCCACAATTGCTCATATATTTACAAAGAAATGGAAGTATTTTAATTTTACTCAGAAAATCGGCGATTAACAACAAGAAAATGTGTGTGTTTGTACAAGAAATCCATTGTAGCGCCATGGTACAAGGACATGTATGTAGAATTGCATTGATATCGTAATAAAAGTTCTGTTAATTTACCTTCATTTTTACAGTGTACACTGTAAAAAAATTACCGGTTAATGGTCGAAAACGCTACCGAAAACCGCGGGTCCCAGGATGGGGCTGTTTTTCTACAATTAACAGAGAATGGTAGTGTTCCCTTATAATTGGTAAACGAAACCCAATAATAGAAGTTTGGTTAACTTAAATTTGAAAGATTTCAATACCAAAAATTGTGTTTATTATATATCAAAAATTGTGTATTGGACCTAATAAATAGTATAGGATACACTATAAATTATGGGCAAGACAACCCTTTAATTAGACAAAGGAAGTACCATTAAAAAGGAAAATTATTCCTCATTTCAGGTAGTCATTTCAAGGCGTGTATTGCATTTTTTCGAACCTTTACATTTGCCGAAGGTTTCGGTATTAAGGAACTAATTAGACAACGTATCAATCAACGCGAGACAATCAAAACGCCAACGACATAAATGGCAGCTTATCAACACAAAGAAAAGCGCATGGCACTGGGGTAAATATATGCCCAAGGGACATTACAATGAAAAAAGTAACGAGATAAACAGAAAAAGGGTACACAACGTATACAATGCATAAAAATTCAGGGCCAAGTATCGACGCACCGGCAGTATATCACGCCGGATACTGCCAAGACATCCGATTTAAAAGTCGTGTTCAGTTGCCCATTTGTCGTAACAACACTTTAATGGAATCCAGCTTTCTGAATTCGTCATCAGCAATCTCGAGACAAGTGCCTTGAAGGAACAGAAGAGCTGATTTAATACCGCTTGCGTACTTAATGTTGTAAACATAATAGGTGGCCATAAGGCACACTAGTGCGCTCTGAATATCGCTAGGGGCTAGAACGGGTTTTTTCTCAGCCACATGAGTGAGCGAGCCTCCTATCGACACAATGTAAGGCGTAGTGCGGACCGGTTTCTCGGCGATGATGGACGGCAGGACTTTATCCTTAGGAAAATATGAACACGAATTGTAGAAAATTGAAGTTATTTTCAAACAGACATACTTGTCTGTGATCATACAAAAATCTTCCAATGTTAGCAAATTTTTTAGACGTACTCAGCAAAATCGGCAGTAATTCCAGGGCAGCCCATGAGGCGACATCTGTAATGCACAATAATAACCCAAAATTCGTTTAGTAAATAGTGACATTTTCGTCATATCATAATCAACGTTTGTGGGTAACAATCACAGAGGCTTCTCAATTACAAAATTCAACTTCCTAAGTAATCTTGCAGTGAGCTTAGTTATCGCGTTCCTATCTATTAATATTTTTAACGGCAGAAGTAAATTCCACCTAACATATCATAAACCGAACCGCAACCTAACACTCCAATATTTCTTACACTACAAACGAGTGCAGAAAATTCCACCCACTTTCCCTCTAAAAAAAATTGACATATTTCCCTTTTTCCCGTCGATTACTCGTCTGCCCAAATTTTCCTATTATAATGAGTAAGGTATTTAAATGTCAGATGTAGTTAAACATGAGTAGCATTCCCATAATGACGTATGTAACGAAACATAAGTATTTTTAAAGCCAAGTTAAATTTGTTGAGGTTATATTCGAGTGCACTCCAATTAACAGACGTTATCTTAAGCGAATAATAAGCTAGCTCAGCTTTTCCTGCATTAAAATGATTTGAAAAAAATATGGTATTTGATGATTCTTTAAAAGATCCAATTAAGCCTACGTACTGAAGTCTTCTTCCACACTGATGTAACGACCAAGAACACAGTCGCAAGATTTTGTCGTTTGTTGTTTCGCAACTTGCAAGATTTTCGGAACTATTTGTTTCCAATTTTCTTTAAACCTTGTTGACGTTCCGTCCCCCAGTAATAAATCCAGCTCCAAGAATAGCTGATTTTTTTAAAATTTTTAGAACCTTTGTGGCGCGTAATATGTGTACTTACGAAGACCTCTTGACAGAGGTAAGAGCAGCTTTCCTGCACTTCAGCAATGGATTTTACGGAGCCATTTGTAATGTCTACCCTACGATCATTGTGGGTCAATCTTATAAGGACCTTTACTTCCTCCCCAACTACGTTCATCTTATAAAGGTCCAACATACTGGCGACATTTCTCTTGTACGAAACAGAATCTTCTGTAATAATTGATAAAACGAATAGTTTAAGATTTGCTCTTTATTACGAAATTTTAAGAAAATAATCGTGGAATATACTCTTCTTGGTTATTTCACTAGCAGAATTGGGCGCACGGTTAGTCTTAGCCGCAAGTTTCTTTTTCCCTTTACTTATACAGGCCTTTTGCCTTACGCGTTCGAATCGCCTAGTTAGCTGGTACTTCAGTGTTTTCTAAAAAATCTGAATAATAAGCGTTCAGTATGCAAAATCGCAATTTACTGTTGAGGAAGAAAAATCAGACGGATCTACCGCCAACGAAGGATATGTTCTTAAAAATCGTTGAGCCAATTCGAAAACGCTCACAGACGTCGGATACTGGATAGGCCGGCATGAATCGACAACTTGCCGAACTACACTCGACATCTCCGGAAAGATCAAAGCAGTTCCTTTCTTCAGCTTGCTGTCAATTTTCATCCCAAAGTAATTGGGCAGATTATTCGTGCTTGGTATAGGACGGCGTAAGTAAACGTTATCTTCACCTCCATCTTCATAACCTGTAGTTATTTTCTTAATTTAATATTACAATTTTCTATGTAAATATGATTCCTCTTTTACCCGAAGCCGAAAACTCGTGTGAATTTACTTCCAGTTCAATTACATCTTCTGCGTCCTCCAATGTACCAAGACCGGAAAGGATAATCTCATTCTCGAATGTTTGTGAATTTCCTTCATCAAAATTGCTCGCAGAAACTTCTAGGATTTTTAGTTACGGAAACATGTACGAAGGAGATTTTATTATGTTAGTATTCTTTTGACTTGTTATAATGACAAAAAGCCTACCAGACAATGAAGAAAGAGCCGGCGTAGATGCCGTCTCTGTAGGGAGAACTTCTGCGATGCATTCAAGTATGCAACGCACTATTGCATAGTTATCCACAACAGACGAATCTTCGAGAACAGACCACCGACCGGGAATATGCTTGCTTTCACATTCGAAGAAGCGAATTTTCTTTCCGTCCATTACAGTTTTTAACACTTTACTAGCTTTTGCTTTTGACGAAACTGCTTGTTTCAGACGATCCACGTCAGAAGCGTCGTTTTTTTATAGGAAAGTAATATCGAAATCCGTTCCGTCAACAACGAGTATAACAGATTTATCCATTTTTTCAACACACAATGCAGCAGGAGTTCTAAAAATGGGCGAAGTAAGCAAGGCAACATATTTTAATGGCATAAACGGTAATGTTTAATAATTACCCACTTCAACACTACAGAATTCAGGCAAGGAAATGAGGTGTATAAAATTTTCGAGCTCATGGCTTTGAATTGTACGGCGTCTGAGTTGCGTTTTTACAAGAAGTGTCCTATGCAATGAGCTTATTTTGAATCTTCTCGCAGTACCGCCTCTAGTGACGATTAGGTCAAGTTAGACAAAGGAAACACTAGAACGAGAAGCAGGTTTAATACATGGGTTACAAGAAGCGCTACTGTAGCGAGTTCCAGAATTGGCTGAACGCAGTATAAGGTCATGCTTATGTGTTCTTCTTAGGCCTTAAAAATTATTACTAACGTGTTTGAAAACTCACCGCGATTTAATATCAAACCTGCTAACTTTGATTTGACTAAGCTGCTACAGATCTCTAAATAGATTAGTTACTTAAGTCTGTTTAAAATGGAAGCAGCGTGTTCCAGTTACAAATGTCAAATTCGCACTTGCAATTTTGTTGCCGTAGACAAACAAATGCTACTTACGCATTATAGTGTTGCACACCGACGTGACCCAAAGTTTGCAAGCACTTGTCTATTCGAAAGCTGTTCTCAAAAGAAAAATTTCCTTACTAGAAGTGGTCTGTACAAACATATGAAGATACACCACAATTGCTTTGAGGAAACCGCAGAAGTGCTGCACAAGGATAGAACATCCCACGTAGATATGGAACTAGACGGTAACCGAAATCCCATAATTATAGTTGTTATTAAAATGTGATAAATTGTTTGAATAAATAGGCATTGGGGATTCGACCGAAGAGAACGAGGAACCTAACGTTAACGCCGATGCAAATAAAAGCGACAACGGACAGATTTCGTTAGCAAAGGCATCTTCATTGTTTGTCCTTAAGCTTTTTCAAGACAGGAAATTCAACCAAGCAGATTTGGAAGCAATCATGACAGGAACACAAAAAATTGTTACCGTTGCGATTGAAGAAACATTGAAGAACTTTCGTAATGCTCTTACAGAAGCTGGCTGTAGTCATACAGCTTCATTACCCTTGGTTCCAACCAATGATCTATTCCAAAACATAAGCTCGAAGCATTCCCGCCTGCGTTACTTTGCAGATGAGCTTGGCATGGTAAGCCCTACCACAGTTTATCTCCTTGTACTTCCCGAACACTCCAATGGCAAGCGCACGAACAAAAATCAAATCGTTCGTCACAGTTACGTGTATGTCTCGTTGCTAGATACGTTGACAAAGCTTTTGGGCAGGGAAGAGATGTACGCGAGTGTCATGAAGGCTAAAACTAAAGTTCCTGGGCTTTATTCTGTTTTCGAAGACGGGACAGAATATTCTGACAATCCTTTCTTCGCTGAGCACCCTAATGCTCTCCAGCTGCATATTTATCTGGACGAAGTAGAATTCTGTAATCCATTGGGAAGCAAAAAACATAAACTTGTCCTTGTGTATTTTGGCATAGGCAACATCGGAAAGAAATTCAAATCTAGTTTAAAGCAAATTCACCTTCTTTCCAATTTTTTACAACAATCTGCTTACTACCTATGGTACTAACAAAATGTTAGAGACAATAGTCGAGGATCTGAAGAAACTTGAGAATGGCGTTAACATGAAAATAAACGGCAGTACAGAAAACGTTTTCGGTACCCTTGTAGCAATCTCTGCCGACAATCTTGCCAGCCATATTGTCGGTGGATTTAAAAGGGCTTTGGAAACAGTTTTCGCTATTGCCGTACATGTCTCGGAACCCGAGAGGAGATACAGACGAAGTTCACTCATTCTGAGTTTCCACCTCGTACCAAGGAAGATCACCTTATCCAATGTCAAGGCTTGGATACGGAAGCTGCGAAACATTTTTCCGATTTGTACGGAGTCACTTTCAACTCCATTTTCAACCAGTTGCAGCATTTCAATGTAATCGGAGGTCTTGTCCCAGACATAATGCACGATATATTGGTGGGATGCTTATCTCTTACCATTTGCGAGCTTCTTTCTAGGTGTATAGCTACGAAACAATATTTTAACATTGATCAACTTAACTCTTCCATTTCCAACTTCCATTGGGGTAGTAGCGAAAAAGCAGACAAGCCTTCTTCGATTGAAATGCTTCATATCAAAAAGAAGAAATTAAGGCAAAGTGCGACGCAGCTATGGCTTTTAGGAGTGTTTCTTCCTCTTCTGATAGGAAACTTTGTTCCAAAGTGTGACAAAGCGTGTATTTGCTTTACTGGGCTGTTAGCAATTTGTCAGTTCGTTTTCAAGGATGAAATTTCAAAAGACGAGTTGTTTTCCCTCGATTTTTTAGTATACGAGTATTTGTCGAGTTTCAAAGAAATTTTTATGCGAAACATTACCCCAAAGCAGCATTTTCTTATCCATTACACCTCGTACATACGCCGCTTGGGCCCCTTAGGGTCGTTTTGGTGTATGAGGTACGAAGCTAAACATTCGTATTTTAAACGGCTGGTACATAAAATTGGTCAGTTAAAAATCTGCCATATACATTAAGTGTTCGGCATCAAGAGTGGCAGTGTATGAATTTGAACACCAATGAGAACTTACTAAAAGTGGAAATATCTGTCAGCCCGAAGCCGTCATGTGTTCTTCTTTCGACGATTAAAAGCGGAGGTATATTTACTAAACAGGAGCATAATAAATATCTAATTTATACCTAACATTTAATATTATATCTTCATAGGGCAAGTCGCAGCTTTCTACAAAATGAATCGCATGAAGGGAACATTAGAAAGTTTCAGCTGGATCAAACGGGGATGCCAGCTGTATAAATGCAATGAAGCTGTCCTGGTTTGTCCGTCACAGGGCACACGGAGCTGGCAGTTTGGTTTACTCATTAACATCTACTTGTTCCATGGCGAATATGCATTTCTTTGCCGGTTATTTGACACTGAATATTACGACCATCATGTGCAGGCTTACAGCATTTGCAACCGAAGAGACTCATTTGAAATTGTGATTTCTTCAGAAGGATTACAAGGCTATAGAGTACGATACGTACACAAATGTGAAGACACTCAAAACGATAGTTACCCAAACAAGATCAAATCGACATTTTTTGTCGTTTCAAAAACCAAATTAGAAATGACTTCCAATTAAAATGTATTAATACTTGTTTATCGATATGTGGCGGTATTTCATTTTCAACAAATGTTTTCTTTTGACTTTCTTTCCTTCAGTTTTTATTGAATTCATTGTCCTCATTAGATCGAGTTTTTTATTGTATCCCTTTAACTCTTGTAACGTTAGCCTCATCCACTTCTTGTTCTCTTTCTTCATTCTTGTATTGAATTTATTTCAGTCACATGAATGTTATGTATTTGCAAGTTTCCTATGTAGCTGTAGCAATGCTTTAGCGTCAGTGTTTAGTGCAACATATTACACAACAAAGGGTAATACTTAAAATTACCCACTAAAAATTGAAAACAAAATGTTATGTCGAAAACAAAAATTTATGTAAGATTTTTTTTCCCAGAGTGCGTAGAAATAGTACTATAATCCGATCACTAAGACTCCCAGAAGCCGTAAGTTACGAAAGTTAACGAAATAAGTTAATATCTTTTCCAATTTTCGTCTTGTATGCGTGCGGATCGCGGAAAATGTTTGCAGGCTTCGCATGACTACATTCCGGAATAGTTAAAAGGGCTTCTAGTCTTCCGAATAAAGGAAAACATCTTATCATTTATTGCAATCTGTCAAACTATTTTCGGGACGAGAACTACTGTTATTTGGTAATCATTACCTATGTTTGGGAGAAACTTGCCGAAAGTTACGCAGAAACTACCGTTTTTCAGTAGTCATTACCCTTTAGTTGGTAGGCATAGCCCATCTTTCGATGGCATCTACCAATTTTAAATAACATTTTCAATTTTAGGTAGCCACTTTTTGCCTTTTATCGGTACCCCTTTTTAACAGTGTACGTGTTGTAAAGATGTATGTGTCATATTTTTGTTAGTCAAGCTCTTAAGCAGGATGCAGTGCGTGAACAAAATGAAGTCCTATATGTGAGACGACAACAAGGACATTTTTGCTCGCACACAAGGTGTCTGTATGGGCGACAATGAATATCTTTATGTGCGTGGGGAAAATCATACCGTACAGAAAAGCTTTTGCAACGGAATTAGCGTGCAGAATTGGTAAACTCGTGGTGGGCCAGTTGCGCTACTTCACAAAATCACCCAAATGGCGCAAAACGGTGTATTGAAGCTAGTCCCACAACAAACTCTAGGCATGACGAGTAAAAACTTTGTTCTTGGGCATCGTGTGAATACTATGACATTGATGACAAATCTAAACCTATCCCTATCCTAGTCGTCCTTACCACGTTGCCTCATCTGTTCGTTCAACGCGACACATACCTACGGCAACGGCTATACCACGCAGAATGTACCCAGACTCGTCAGCTCCTGGAAGTCAAGCTGCGTCGGGCCCGGTCACTACTTGGATGGGTGACCGCCTGGGAACACTGGGTGCTGTTGGCTTTTTCTCCTTGCTTAATATGACCCGCTTTCTTCTTTTCGAATTTTATATCATTGTTCGTCAGTTTGTTTGCATTCTCCTTGATTATGGCCTACAGTCTGGAATAGTCGTGCTATATGCTTTTGCATTCTTTTTGTTGGCGTCTCTTCGTGTGATCTATTCTCTCCCAAGCCAGGAAACTTTGCAGTAAGCCCTGTTACCCAACAAGCTGGAGGAGGAGCATAACCAGACCCTAGGAAAGACAGTCATGGAAGCCGCGGCAAAGATTCAATTAGTTTTCGTGCGCAGTCTACGTAAGGCAACTAATATCGCCAAAATGGACTCAAATGGACTAGGAGGACGTGAAAATGGCCGGCCGGATCTACCAGTCCCTGCCTCAACTGTAGTTTCTCCTACGGAGAAAGATTCCTAACGAAAGGTCCCCAGCTTTTGAAAACGAGTGAAAGGATTGAATCCGCGGAATTTTTTTTAGTTTGTTTTACCAAAAGCAACTGTGGAAACGTGGGCTCGTAACTGGGAAAAATTTCACGATTACAATTATGAATGACATGGGACTAGAATGCCGGGGAAAAGAAATACATACATAAATTCGTGACTATCTTTTCCATAGTTTTCAAATCCTTTTGGAAATTATTCGTTTCGCTCAATGTTTCAGTATATTTCCGAAACAATAAACAAAAATGGACCACGTTCTTTCCCCGTGAACATTTGACTAAGGAAGAGAGAAAAATAGGGGGGTATATATCTCTTTCGTTTCCTGGCCATTGGGCAGTATGACTTGCCAACTCTAAGGTACATTTATTTAGCGTTTATTTCAACGCTGTTCAGGTAGAACCGTGTGCTGGCTTCATATTTTCAAGAATCAAAATGGTGGCCCTGAAAAGGGCCGTTGTGAACTGAGCGCGCTCTTGGGTTACATGGAGCAACCCCCAAGGAACGTAAGCTTGTTTAACCACCGAAACCGTACAGAGTGCGGCCCTGACGTTTCAAAGCGTAAACGACGTCCATAGCCGTTACGGTCTACCACTTAAGGGCCGTTCACACCGCCATTCAAAATCAGAAATCAGCAGTCAAAATCAAGAAAAGCAGTGACTGGGGGCGGGGTTTGGTCTGATTTTGCTTGACTGGTCCCATTCAAATGAAATTGAATTTTGGGCCTTTGGATTGTTGTGATTTTGGTGGATTGCCGCATTGCCAACCGCAGCTGTATGTAAAACTTGCATGCAATTTTGTTTTTTGAGAAGTTAAATAATAAACAAAACTATTAAAAGCAACCCTTATTTACTTGAATATTATTGTAAAGTTTTATGTTGCAGCCACAATAACTTGCGCGCAACGGCAACGCTACGTTTCGAGGCAAGGCGAGGCGCGGCGTTGCCATTGCGGGTTTGCCGCAACATTAAACGTTTTAATACTAATTCAGTAAATGCGGATGGCTTTTGTAGAAACTATATATTTGGTGCAGTCTCGACAGAGGGGATAAGGATGCCTTTGTCGAGACTGCACCTAATATATAGTTTCTACAATGAATTCAAATAAAACTTCGTTCCCAAAACACCCCATGTATACTCCAGTAAAATCAAGTATTATTGGAATGTAACGTTAGAAGTTGCTGTCAAATTAACGTATGGTCAAGGTTTGGATGAAGGTTCACAGGAAAGAAACCCCGAGTTTTACTAAATAATGAAAAAGTGGTTGTGCTCGTAACTGCGTTATACACGAGTTAAACCTCTTTACTTGCGGTTTAACTGCTGTCGTTTCACGCCCGACTTTTAACGATAAGTTACCTCAGTTGAACATGAATAATTAGTACGGTTAGTTTTACTCAAGCAGTATTCCTTGATGAAGTTTTCTCACGTTATACTATCTAAAGGGATAAAGTATAGAACACGTGTTATTGATGTTAATCTCATTAAAATCGCAAAAGACGATAGTAAGATTGAAAAGTCAAATGTTACATTATTTTGATTTTTTTTAAATAAAAAGCCTAAATTATGTAACAATAGCTCTCCAAATTTACGTTTTGGTCTTTCCGTAAGTTCCTTTCTTTCATTTCTCCCTTGTTTTTCCAACTTAGTATTAAATTCTATTTTTTTCTGCAATCCACTACCAACACAATATATAGAAAAACACAAAAAATACAAAGAAATTAAAGTTTCTTCGTCGGCAGAAAATGAATAGTTACGAATCGAAAGAGCGGCGTTCACCCTTGGCGAGCGCTTTCCCAGCACTGACTGAGAAGAGTTAGTAATTGCAAATAATAACAGGTGTAAAATGTTGGATAAGACGCGTATCAGATGTCTGATGTGCGCACCAGAAGAACTGTGCTAGGTATACGCGATTTCCCTATGATTTTTATCGTCTTTTGACTGCAAGTAGTTTTCAATTCAGTATGATATTGTAATACTTCTCAATGAATCATGAACCTAAAAGTAGCATATTTTAGCCTCATTAACGATAAATCCACCTATTCGCAACTTCTTATATGTCTTAACTTACGTCGTGGAAGATGGAACTCGGATAAGTCTGGGTATAATGGGTTAAGTTGAATAGGAAACGATGCAATACAATAATATTCTAATATTGTACAATAAAATAAAGACTTCTGAACATATTCTTCTCTTCTTGAGGAATAATACGGGAGTTTTCCGCTCGTCAATTTGCAATTACCGTTGAACGTTTCTCAAAACTAAGCTTAACAGTAGCCAAGTGTAACCGAGACGTGTATCAAATGTGCTTCGTCAATGTAATGATTCGAGGAAGTCAATTTTCCAACACCGTTACATATTTGGCGGGAAGTTTATAATCATGAAACGTTTAAAGGAGATTCAGTGATTTGGAGCCACTGATCCAGAAGCTTAAAATTTTTGACAAATGTAAATGTAATGGAACTTTGTATTCCCATGTACAAAGTAACCCCTACGTTTACGACCTTGTTGTGACGGAAGAAAAGACCTTGTTCTAGTAAACAACAGTTACCCCTTTTACAGCCTTGTTTTTCAATACCTGTCTAGTATATAAGACATGCTACGACAGATCTGAGAGTTAATGTTCGCCTTACGTATCACCGGCATTGTCACTTCCCTGTTGTGCACGAACACAATTTAAGTGCTAGGTTACCTCAGTTATCTGTCGTCCTTCCTATTCTATCCCAAGACGCCCAAACGTAAGTATCCGTGCATTTTTTAACATAAAATGTTCAAGTTATCCACGCTTGTGAAAAAATAATTTTCAGAGCAAAAATCTTGTAAATAGAAACGTGACCATTAATAAAGTCGCTAGCAATAAACAGGCTACAAAAACATGGGACAATAATACCGTAAAAGATAAATAAAAAATGTCAAATAAAGTTTTTCAATTATTTTTTAAAAAAGATTACGTAAACATGAAATTAAGCCTGATTTCCAGAAAACGTTAAAGAGTTACTTCTGAATACCAATCAGATCCAGTGAGGTGCCCAAAGAATAGTGAAATGGGACATTCAAGAAATAACAAGTTTCACTATCGAAAAGTGAATCTTATAATTATTAATCGTTTGTTCTGAAAACTCAGTCTAATTTTTTTTACCACTTATATTTTTTCCGTTATCTTGAAATCTGTTCCATTTTATCCCATGCACTATTCAACATGCTCTGTTTCCATATTCATAACATCTCCGTAGAACGTGACCACCGCGAATAATGAGCTTTGACTATTTCACATTATGGATGCCGTTCACGCAAGTGCCATTTAGAAAGAGCCAAGTTACCTAGCTCCTGTTTTTGTGAATACTAGACTTGTAGAACTTTCTCTATATTCTTCATTAAAACTATCTAAGGTCAGAAGCTGATTACAAACTATTAGCATTCGAGACTCATGCACAATTAAGCGCATGAGTAGAGTATAAAGACGCTGCAATCTTTGCCATCACAAAAAACACGCAGGCTTATAATTGTTATACTATAGATATAAGGGTCATTGGATTCACAGTTTATTCTCTGCTGCTCTTGAAATACCTTGTACGAGCACACAACGACTGGTCAGTATCCACAGTAAATCATGGAGTCGTCAGACGAATTTCGGACAGCGGGTTCCCAAATGCTTGATTACTTGGCCAAGTATACGGACACCATTGCCGAACGGTAAGATTACTTTTCAGAAATATCGATTTCAGACCATTTTCACTCTAGCAAATATATTTTGTGCCATTATTTTCTGAAGTCAATTAAGTCGAAATGCAAGTGAAGGTTTGATATTTAAGCTGCTAAAAAGAAAAACACTGAGAAATTGAAAGGCAGGGCTTTCGGGCTATGAGGACTAATTGTGTTTATAGTCGAGTGACCCCAAACGTGACCCCTGGTTACATGCGAGCCCTGCTGCCTGAAGAAGCACCCGAAGACGGCGAATCCTGGGACGAGATCTTCCAAGATATTGACCGAGTCATTATGCCGGGTGTAACACATTGGCAGTCACCTCATTTTCATGCTTACTGTACTACGGGACAATCGTGGCCTTCAGTTTTGGCGGACATGTTAAGCTCAACTATAGCTTCAGTTGATTTTACCTGGGTAAGACACTTAACACTCCTTTGCTAGAACTTATTACACGCCTCAGAACAATACAATATATCCTACCAGAATTCTAATCCGGCGTCCACGGAACTGGAAGTAATAATGATGGATTGGCTTGGAAAACTTCTTCAACTTCCTCCTGTGTTTCTTAATTGTTCCGGTGGACCGGGAGGTGGCCTTATTCAAGTAAATAAGACGCACAAATGAAACAAACTGCCAATTGGCCCAAACGTACGAAGGATTTCTTAAAGAAATATATTCCATACTTAGGGCTCTGCTAGTGAGTCTATGGTGGTGGCGCTACTAGCAGCTAAGAACAAAACCATTAGGAAGTTCCAAACCAAACAACCTGAGAAAACAGAAGGGGAAATTTTAGCTAGTTTAGTAGCCTACGGATCAGGTAATTATAAAACTAAACTTATTGTTTCTAAATATGACGACACTGGTCTGCAGATCAATCGAATTCTGCCGTTGAGCGCGCTGCAATGTTGGGATGCGTCAAGTACCGTGTGTTACCCACAGGTGGCGACTGCCGTGTATATGGGGACACTTTGGCAAAAGCGGTCGAGGAAGATAGCGCTAAAGGATTGATTCCCTTTTACGTATGCATTTTTTGGCGTACATGAAAACGTTTAATGGATTAATTAATGTTTCAAACTTCTACAGTTTATTGCTACCCTCGGGACTACGGGGTCGTGTGCATTCGATGACTTGACTACTATAGGTCCAGTGTGCCAAAAGGAGGACATCTGGCTTCATATTGATGCAGCTTATGCTGGTACGTATTATTCACAATATTTTTCAGAAGCAAATCGGTAGCTAGTAAGACTCGTCGGTTTCAGAGTAACGAAAACTATGAGAAAAAAAACACCGGAGTGATATGAACTACAGAGCTCGGAAGTTTTTTAGCTAGCCTGTTTCTTTTTCTTTTTCTAACGGTCAGCTCACTAGGGGCGGCTTTTATATGCGAGGAGTTTCGACCGTTATTGAACGGCGTCGAGTACGCGCAGTCTTTCAATTTCAACCCCCACAAATGGATGTTAGTTAGTTTTGACTGTTCAGCTATGTGGTAAGCTATGGCGACAAAAAATCTGGGAGTAGACTATTACAATATATTTTGTTGTTGTAGGTATTCTAACTCCGATGATGTTACAAGTGCGTTTGCGATAGACCCTTTATACTTGCATTATGGCAAAAAACGCGAGAATCTACCAGACTTTCGAGTATACTGTCGTTATGCAACACATTTCCATGGCTAATTAACATATTTATTCGCAGCACTGGGAAATTCCACTAGGACGACGATTTCGCTCTCTAAAGCTTTGGTTTGTGCTACGGAGTTACGGAGCCAAAGGTATTAGGACTTTTATCCGAAAGCACGTGCATCTAGCGAAAAGGTTTCATGATCATGTAGAAAAGGATTCACGTTTTGAAATCGCTGCGCCTACTGTGATGGGCTTGGTTTGCTTTAGGCTCAAAGTAATAAATTTAAATGGATATTCTTATATTAATATCCTCTTTTTACTTTAGGGAGGCGATATTGTCAACGAAAAATTGTTCAGAAGGATAGACGAGAAAGGCAAGATTCATATCACTCCGTGCACATTGAATAACAAGTATACGCTTCGCTTTGCTATATGCGGACGCTTTGTGGAAGAAGAACACATCGACGCTGGATGGCAAGAAATTAAAAATCTAACTGAACCTGTCATTGCTGCTTAAATTTTTTAAAGTGGTCCATGCTTTTAGCATTCATCTACCTTAAAAAGTTAGTATTACGCACTCCTTACTTCTGTAATGCTGGTGTAAACTTTTTACCTACGTAACTTCGGCTAGATAACATTAGACAGGACGCTCTTTGGTTTAGTACATGTTAGCTTGTCTTCGTTTAATAGTTAAATAAGCATACAGATGAAACAGGCACTATAGCTAATTTGTAGCCGTCCCGATTGTTTTTAATTGCGAATAACCGAATTCTTCAAGAACATTTAAAACCACATATGTAATTATTGGTGTGTAATTAATACGAAAAAGAAAAAACGGGAAAAATAGAGTAAAATGAGGTGTTTGACTATCTGGACAACTACAGGTGGTTCTTTTCAGAATAAATGTATAAATTAAAGTTCCAAATATCAATACATTGACCAAACAAATAGCGTCCATAGCTACTGTTTGATTGACAGAACCCGTACAATATTTGGGGTTCACAGCAAACTAGTGAATGTTTTATTAGGTAAAAGTTTGATCAGCCGTTTAAGATCAAACGCTATTTTGTCAGGTATACGCTGTTCGACTGCAGCGTCTTAGCAATTCAAACAAAATAAAAAGTTACCCAAATTTCCAGACTGTTGGTCCCATTCCATCTCAGGGAATCGAAGTTCATCAAGTTCGCGGTTTGCACACACACTGAAACGTTCTTGTGGAATTGCCAAAAATTTCCACATGAACTGTTACTTCCGTTTAGGAAAGGGGCCTTGACGAGTGGAAGAGGAATGCCTGGAGCTACGGGACTGTCTAATGAAACATTCAGGGACAATTCACCATAAGGGCTTATATCCAAACCAACAAAGCTTTGGTTGAATCCGTTGAACTTAATTAATCATTTCTTTTGTAAAGGCAGTGGTTGCATGTGTGAAATCAGTTCCCAATCGACGAGTTTAAATAGCGAAGTTACCCCAATCATTCGTTACTAACAAACCCGGCCAGCCTAAGATTGACACCTCGCGAGGTCCGCCGAAAGGGAGGTTGAAAAGCAACTCAGTCATTGAATCCATGCATGGGACACTGAAAACCGGGCCACAAACAACCCAAGCCCACACAGGAAACCTCTCTCGGGTATTACCTAAAATATGTCATAATAGTTAAGATGGTCGGGGTTCTATCAAATACCGATTATAGGTATTTGTTTCGCGCTAATCCTGTGCCCTCGCTTTTAGGTGCTTTTTCCACCGATAACCGAAGAACTTTTCTTACAGTGTACACCTGAACAGATTAATACCTCCTTATTGTGTATTTAATATAGCTTTGGTTTCAATAAGTTTTTACTGAGAATCTTTACGTGTATACGCAAAGCGCTCATTACGATACGTATGTGCATGGTAAGTTCGTCAGGTTCACTTGGTTTACGAAATATGCCTACGGAACAAAAAGCACTTAATCGGAACAAGTTAAATTCTTACGAATAGGGCTACTAAGAATCATTATTTCACGGAAGCCGTGAATTCCGTGATATTTCCCAAACCTTATGTTTTTCCAGTGAAAATCGTGAAGTACCGTGTTTTACCGTACTTTTTTTCGGCAATTACTTTTTTTATTTTTTGGGGCCCTATATGTAGCCGATTCTTTGCTGAAAAGTAAATCTTCATGTGACCAGTAGATGTTAGCAATTGGTTTTGTTTCTCACTCTGTTCTACAGGACTTTTCTTGCAAGTAATGCCTTTGCACATGCCCCGCAAGTTGTTTTGAGCGCATGTCTCAGTTTCCAGCATGCCTTTTTTCTTGCCTAATTGCAGTTTATTCCCTTATTTGACAATGTGGCTTCCATTATAGCTTCGAAAAGCATTCTGTGAACATATCCTGCCAGAATTGAGCCGAACAGTATCCGAAAGAAATTGCATGCTAATTTTGAGAAGCTCTTTTGCACGAGCTGCAGTGTTACTTTAAATCACACTGGAAAAGGTTCCGTTGACCGTCAACTTGAAATCAAGCGCACCGTTCAAAAAGAGAGGCCACAGAGTACTCTGAACAGTGGCGTAACTAGAATTACGCACAGTACGCACGTGCGTACCAAAATTTTCCAAATTAAGGGCGCCAAACTAACTTTAGGGCGCTAAATTTGTAGTAGGGCGGGAACTCATAATATGACTAAAATTGACATTAGAGCCACAAAAGAGTCTAGTTATCTTGTATAAAAAAGCATAGGGCGCTAGACCAAGCTTGTG
>JAHZNP010001242.1:0-23150 GCA_020615345.1 Triops cancriformis
TTTCCAGAGCATAAGCTCTTGCTTTAAACAATCTGTCTCAGGAAAGAGATCTCCGTAAGTTTCAATCAAAGAGTTAGTGTCTAATTGTTCTATATCTTTCGTGACGACTCTAGAAGGAATTAAATAGAAGGAATTAAAAATTTTAAAAAATATTCGAGAAAACATTTCGGGGGGGGTTATAACCCCCTAACCCCCCCCCCCCTGGATACGGGGGTGATACCACTCCTTCAGTTTCTCCTCTTTCTTGGCTTCGAACGGTGCTGCAAATCGTCTTATGACCCCGAAACATTAAAACAATTAAAACATGACGATTCTCGTTTTCTTTTTAGAAGAATAACGGACTCTGTCAAGCCCTTTTTGTTGGTGAAGAATGTTTTTATTTTTATCACTGTAACAACATTCAAGGAAACTTGTAAAAACGAAAGCCACTCCATGAAATGAATAGGTTAACGGCAACGTAACGTAACAACAAATTAACAGTGAACCTTATTTGCCAGTGACATAAAGGTTACCATTGCTACCGACCGAGATACCCGAGGATCCACCCAGAGATGCCAAAACGGCGGCCGTGTTAGTGGTCGACAAACCAGAGACACCGGAGATGCTGAGTCCAGAGGTAGTACCAGTGTTGGCCCAGTTCACTAAGGACGGCTTCGTAATGCTGAAAGACGACAGATCCGAAGGAACTTGTACGGTCAAAAATCTTCCCTGAACTTCTTGTTCAGCAGCGGCCGAAGGGACGGCATCAGCAGGAGCAGCAACATCAGTTTGAGGTCCAGAAGCATCAGAAACGGCCTCTTGAACTGGGGCTACTGGGAAGACGTAGTGGGGCTGGGCAGCAGGAAAGCGACGGAAGATAGGGTAGGGCTGAGCTGGTTGAGCGTAATAAGGATAAGCGTAAGGGGCAACAGGGTCGCTTATGTAGTAATTGGTGGCATTGCTGCTGGAAGAGACTGAAGGAAACCCGGGGAAAAGGAACGCAACGCTGAACGGCGAACTTGAAAAGGCAGGCGTAATAAATCCGGGATCTTGTTGAACTGGCAAGGCTTCAGGAACTATGGCAGAAGTTGGAAATTGTTGCACGAAGAAAAGATCCCGTCCTTCGCGATCACCTATTATGGAACGAAATATAACATACGAAAATAAACCAAGTCCATGCAGAACACACTTAAGCTCATTTAAGATAACAACGTTTATAAGAAACATACTTTCAGCTTGTGGAACTGGTACTGCGTAAGCATAAGCTACAAGGGCCGCCAAAACAAAGAACTTGTTCATTTTCAGTAAATTCTGAACTTCTGAGTTGTTCTGTACCAAGAAATGAACTGTGTCTTCTGTCAGATGAACGTTGCTATTTAAAGGCCTGGCGTTTTCTTAAGGTAGCAGGGAACAGTGGCAATGCCCTTAAAAGTTGTACCGGAAATTATAGGCCTTGTCCAGAAGAACATCCCTGCAAGTGTCCGTAAAAGTAACCGTATTCCAGAGTTCACAAGCCGCGGGCCTCTTTTAAGTCCATTCTACTAGTTAAGCCTTGGGCAGAGCTCTAATTATCACGTAATGGAGCAGTACTGACGTCAGTTTACGAAGTTCTTTGACCCAAAAGTGCGAGCAGCACCAAAATTCCATTTTTTAGGCGAAAGACCCCCTCCATTCGAAGGCCAATCATCCATCCATGGCATGCTCACCTCTCTTCAGTACAACTCTGAAATCAACGAATTCGTTCAAGGGCAAACGGGCAAGGTAACTTTGGATATGTTGACGCATAGCCTTAGTAACCAAAGAGGATTCAACAAGCTGATATATATTAATAGAACACTACAGAAAACTGCTTTCTTTCAATCTTTATCAAATAACACGCTGAGCAACCCACATTCAGCAACGTCGAAATCGCCGCTTTCGTTGTGGCTGCAATCCGTTTAACATGGTCACTCGACAAACGACTATAATAATAACGACCATAAGCAGTGATGACAGAAACCTACTTTGATAATGCTGGGTGCCAAAAAGATGGAATACAAGTGTGCAACCAAATATTGCCGCAATGAAAAACCACAGTGGACCGAAAATTTTCGTTTTCTGTTCCGTACTATTCAAGGTCGTCTCTTTTAGTTATTTTGCAACTAACTTTACTTGTCAGTATCAGACCGATGGAGACAAATTTCCTTTAGCTGTTTCATTTATCTTGCTTTAACTTTTGTTTGAATTTTGACCTCACGGAAGTAGATCAGAGACTCCGCATTTGAGGAGAAAAAAAAAACTTCGCTCGAAATTCATTTTCAAGGAAGATATTGTACATGTTTCGTTCTCCACAACTTGTCCCTGCAATTTGTCTTCTAGCCAATCGGAATATCTTTTCAGGGCTGAGGAAACAATTATGATTTATTACAAGGCGAATATACGGAAACGAAAGTACACATTTCTATTACGCATTCCATACCATATGCACAGCATACGAACTTATTCTACTTTTTTATTTATTGCGACGCGTAGACTTTCGCCTGTTGCATTTCTATCAAAATTTGCGTACAGGACCTAGACGGCTCACAGTAACGAAGTGAGTGGGAGTGAGACATTCCACTCTTAACTTGGTAAAATTGCTGTCGATATCCATTTTCATGATTTAGTGTGGAAAGTGGATAACCACTATGTTGTAATACCGAACTTCCCAGAGCATATTAAACTGGAGTTAACAGGCAGGCGAGAAGGGTTGACAGAAAAAAAATGGATTTTACGTAGATTAACCAGTCATGGATTGCATTTTGTATAAAGGTCACAAGGGCGCGAATTTTTTTGTGTAACCTATGTAGTGCTCAAGCATTACACCTAATCTTTCCTTGAAGTGAACTTCGAAGCGTTTATCCTACAATTTCATTTACGTATAAAATTACGCCCGGAATGAGATCAGGCATGTTAGGATAAACGAAGTTAAGAATTACGGTAAGTACGTAAGTCTTAACTTTAACGCAACTAAATCTTTTTTCGTGCACAAAACTGTCTTTTTTCTGGGCATCTGTGTACAATAAATAAGGTGTTTTACGGTAATTTTATTTCTTTATCTCGTTTATTATGAAAAGCCGTAACTCCTGACTACCAAAGCAAATGCATTAACTTAGACCGTTTAAAATGGGCTCGGAATTTCGTGTTTCCCGACATATCGTAATTGGACATCCCATTAATGGCGGCTCCACTGTAGTCCAACGGTTCTTATATTATTTCTACTTGTCTGTTCTTCAAATTTTACATTTTTCCGAAGAACCTTGATCGTCATATTGACCGAATATACCTGTCACTGTAGCTTTTGTTAAGACATTGTGGGCAATCGTATTGTAGGCTACACGGTGAGCAGGAATTACCACTTCCCATACGACTTTTTGGCTCTAAAACAAAGAAAGGTAGGAATCTCATTATAAAGTGTAAACCTTTATCCTGTGGTATGAATTTATTTGTTGGTGTCAGTCAAGTAACAAGCTGCACTCATTCTCCGGTGGGACTATGGCGCTAGACATCGCCTGAAACCTAACACAGCGGCAACAATTAAAGTTTTTTCAGGCGTGCATAATATGCATGCACCTTCACGATGGCGGAGCGACTTTGCGGTTGCCGTATGAGTACGTCAGCGTGCATATACCGGTAAAATCGTGGAGAACTTCATGGAAGGCATCGAAACTCGTTTGAGTCAACTTTGACAAAATCTGACCTATCACTTTGCAATTGCGGTGCGGGAAGGAACCACCCATACCAAAACGATCTAGCACCTAAACGACTCAGTTTTTATTTCGCAGATGGAACAAAATGACCCAATGTGCAACTTGGCCAGACAACTGACTGCATGTTCTGCTTAAGGAGATGATAGTATTCTTTAAAAACATCAACAAACGACTTATTTCCAAAATAGAAACTATTTAGAAACTAAAAGTACTTAATGAAAAATAAGTTACGACAACGTAACTGTAACGATAACGTACGACATACTGTACACAACATTGAAGCTAAAAATGCATAAGTCATAAACTTTGTACACTGCGATTTTTTAATGCACCCATAACCAATTTTTCTGCTTGACTTTCCACACACACACACACACGCAAAGAAAACCAGAAACTTCACTCATTCAGATAAAAAGCAATTCAGTCAGAATGTGTTGCATTGCTTTTCGTTTTACATAATCATCAGTAAAAAAAAAGATATAACTTAACACAGTTTTTATTTTTTTTGGAAATAAGTCACCCATGTTTTCAAATAATATTATGGTCTCCTTTAATTAGTAATGCAAACTGTTATCTGGCCAAGTTTCACGGTGGGTCGTTTTGGTCCATCTGCAAAATCAAAACTGGGTCGTTCCTTCCCACACCCTGCAGTTGCCTTCCTTCAATGGCTGGAACTCTTTTATCAAAGGTCATACACAAGGTGTGTGTGTGTGTGTGTGGGGGGGGGGGGTAATCCGCCTTTAATTTTTCTTTATAATACTGAATATAGGAGATTGCCAAAATGTAAAAAAATATATCTCCTAAACCGAAATCCTAGGTACTGCCCTGGTTGGATTTGTTTCCGAATTGTCGGATCGGACGCGGGAATTCAAAAATCACAAACATAAAATAGCCAAAACTCGCCACGCCAGATAATGCCTTGTGGGAGTTTTATTAAAAAACAGCACTGATATTCTTCCGACGACGAGTTAAAGATCGCAGTTCATGACACTTTTGTAGAGGCGAATGCTCCGCAAAATTTACGGGAAAACATGCCGCCGCCTTTTTCCTTGTGGAGATCAATGTGGAAGAAACACTTCCGTCCTGAAGCCATAACCGCTATATTTTACACGGCAGAATTTTTTTAGAGTCATAAGACGCAGGGGAAATGGGACTCTGCCCACCCTGTGTGAGTCAGAAGTCGATTGAATTCGCTGAATTCATGCAAACTTAGCATCGCGTTATTGAAAATGATAAAAAACGGAAACAGTATATAAAAATCAAATAGCTTTTAACGATACAAAACTTGGAATTTGCGTATGAAACCACTCACCATATGTATTGTGCACCACATATTGCTCGCTTATCTGTATCACCTCATCGACTTACGACCTATTTCTTACAGCTGCTCCAGCTCAAAGCTGGATCGCGTCTCCTGTTCTCTAGTCTACGACATAACTCTTCTTTTCATTTTACTGTACAAATTGGAATTTGTTGCTTTCTATAGCTACCTTTACTTTAATTAAGTACGATTTTCGATAAAGAAATGGAGAAGAAAAAGAAATAGAAGCCCAAATTGTCAACAACAATAATAAACTTGTAAAGTAGAGGAAAACCAGAATAAATAAAGGATAGGAAAAGTTTCAACTCGCAACACACACTATTTCACGTCACGTACACAGCCTTTTCCCCCGTTTCCAGCGAACAGTGTGTGTGCCATTTTCTCTTTCTGGAATTCTGTATCTTTTTAATCTCAATCCCTCCTTTAACGTAAGGCCTCCGTTGATAGATGAAGGGATGGTTGCTAGTAAGCATCAGTTTCACTTGAAGGCAGGTTGGAAAGACATCCCGTTGGCGCCTCCCATATTTCGGCCCGGCGTTGACTGCATGTTAAAGTTGCTCATCACGCCATTAGTACCGAAACCCATAGGTGAGCTCATTCCACCCAGGGGTGAACTGATTCCTCCCAAAGGCGACGTAAGGCTTCCGTTTGGCGCTCCCGCACCAAAACCCATCGGCCCTCCTAGGCTTGCTATATACAAATAGAAATAAATGCATGATTAAATTGCAAGTCAGATACCTATATGTTTAGTAAAAACGTAAGTACGAGTTACTCCCCAATATCTATCGACTGTAGTAGTGGAAAGTGACTAACCAACTGGGGGAGTGGGCGAGGTCATTGGTCGAAAGACCGGTGTTCCCATTTGACTACTCGGCAGCTGCTGACCGAAGGCCAGCTGGTTCATGGATGGCGCCATGTTCTTATTGTTTCTGCCAGACAATGACAAGTTGTCAAGATTGATGCTAATACCCAAGTCGCTCCACGTATTGGGATTAGATGTTTTGGCCTATGAAAATAAAAGGTGTCATAATGTTTTAACCAGTCCACCTTTACGTATTTTGAAAGCTGATTACATTGGACACTGAAGACTGCTGTGCTTGAAACAGTAAAGATTGGGGCTGGGGGCCAGACAACGTCCCACTCGGCTGTAAAGGCGGCGGAGAACCCATCAAACCCAAACTCCCACCTAAGAAAAGAGCAGCGAAACGAAAATGAGAACTGTATTAATTCAATCCATTCAAGTACATCAAAGGGCACAATCATTTAGCCCGGCCATAAAAGGAAAACCGTTTTCAAATTATGAAAGAAACAGCAACCAGGGTGACAAGGACTACTGTACAGGTTCAAATAAGCTCGCTTTGAGGAACGCCACGCCCATAGTAGCTAGCTGCTGCACTTGAGGGTCCGTGTCACGTTGAATGACACACACAAGCCAATTTTGCCATTCCCCGACTTGCTCGACGTCTAACACTTCCGCATGCAGCAATTCACTGTCTTTCAAGCTACGTACTAGCTGTAGCCACGCCCATAGCACCGCTCTCCTCACAGTAGCCTCTTTATGGTACCGCCAATACCAAACCAATTCCGCTAGTACCGGCACCATCTTGCGTACATGATTGCCAACGCCCGATGCTTCTAAAATCGTCGCTAGTGTGAGCAAGACTTGTGTCAGCAAAATGTGATCGTCGTCTTCCCATTGGAGATATTCTGCCGCTAACCCAACTTTGCTGGCCAAGGGAAAGAAGAAATCCCCCGCTAGGGGCGCAAAGCGATTAGGTTCAAGCTTGACTGTCACCGAAGATTGCTGCGACGGAAAGAAACGACGCGTTTTCAGAGCCAACCGACGCTCGACCTCCAACTTCCACGAAGGTTTCTCTTTTCCTTGCACAAGTGTACCAAGAAACTTTCCTTTCGGTACATCACTAGACGAGCTTTGCGCTAAGCGCTGGGCCGCCGCGGCCAAAATGTCGCACATTTCTAACCGGTGACCCAACGTCAAGTTGCGTTCGTAAACTGCCGCGCACAAGTACCGTGAACTGGTTCGTGGCTGCGCTTCCACTACGGCAACTAACATTCCGCGCCTTTTTTCGTCAAAACTGGGCAAATTAAATCGATTATACCAATGTAATAGGACGGGCAGCAGACGTTCGGCCAATTGCGGATCATCTAGCGGTAGTTGGGCTTTTATGATCATTTCGCCCTGTGCCAGCGCTTGGTTCTCGAGCTCCACCGCATCCGATTCACTTTCCTTGCCGACGAAATCGAATATATCTCTCAAGTAAACGAGAGGTTTTTTAACGGCAGCTGAAAACTCCTCCTCCAATACGTCATACGCTTCGAATTCGTCATCGCTATCCAATGCCTCTGAAATTTCCGCGATTTTCGCTAGAGGAGGTTTCTCTTCTATCGCTTGAATGATTTCAGGAGGTGTACTATTCTCAGGTATCAATACAGTTGGCGCACCAGGCCCTTTCAGACGTTCGACGAATTCCGCTACATCCGATTCATCTTCACGGACGTCTCTCAGCACAGGTTCCGTCAAATTCTTCAAGTCTTGAATTAAGTCCATTGCCGCTATAGAAAATTCCGGCGCAGGGGCTTCCGGTCGCAGTAACGTTGTCCAAGTCTGAGCTACGAGCATGCCTTGGGCCCGAGTTCCAGCCTCTGCGACTTGCAAATGACGTCTAACGCCGTCCAGTAAAGTACGCAGCAACTTTCCTGCCATCGATTCCAGCTCTGCTCTTTCGGGTGGCTTTTCTCTCACGAAAAGGAGTAACGCTTGCGTCCAGTACAAATGCTGCGCTGGCGGGGAGACTTGCAAAGCCGTGGGATCTGCCCATACTTGTAAAACTTGCGAAGCAGCTTGCCAGTAGGTGTCTTCTGGGAAACAGCGCGACAAATAAGCTATAACGTTCCTCAAAACGCTCGCGTTATCGTTAAATTTCGTCAATTGTGGACTGAAAAGTAACCGCGACGTGATTCTTTGCTTCACACGAGCCTTGTGCTCGCTCTCAAGGTAAGCTCCGCCCACTAACTGAGTAAACTGGTCTACTGACGTGGCCCACTGCGCACAATAGCTCAAGAAACGTCCCAGAATGCGATCAGGTAAATACTGGATAAATCGGGCTACCATACGACGGGCCAAAAAATCTTTGCGCAGCCAAAGACTGAGGCCTTTGAGGAACGGGTCCAGCACATCCGCCACGTTCGAACTCCGTTGTATGGCTAGGCTGGCGACCTCGGCCAAAACTTTCACCGAAATGCTGATATCATTCTGCACGCAAAAACCAAGTAAAACGAAACTCTGTATCAAATGCCGAGCCAAGTTCCGACCCCAAGGAACGGGACGGACCCACTCCGGCGTGTCCATGCCCCAAGCGTTGGCAATAATTTCTGGCAACGCTAGGCATTGCTGGATCCAACTCGTTTCGTCTTCTTGTGCTGAATGTGGGAATACGAGAAGACTGCGACGTATCAACGCTTCAGTGAATGCCTCCGAATACCAAAATCGGTGCAAGAACGCCAGCAGATCATCTCTACGTGAGCTGGTCATTCTGCCTATACTTTTGATCCACTGCAAAATCGTAGGAATGACAATGGCTGCATCCCCGACAGACGCGAAAGATTCCATTTGCGAGAAATCGGGTCGCTGCAACAATTCTTGAAGTAGAAGCGGATAGACGACACACCGGAAGTTATCTGTTCTGGCCGAAACTTGTTCGAGGCCCTGAATTTGTTGCGGAGTTAACGGCCGCTCCATATACGGGTTAAACCGGTGCCAATATTCCTGGGCAGCTCTATGGCTCCCCGAGCGCATAATACGGTTCATTTCCGCACGATCGAAACCGGGGAAAACGGTTTCACGGACCGAGAGATCTAAGCGTCGTGTTCCGTGAAAGTTCCAGCTTTGTAAAAGCAAACCGCTTGTCATTTTCCAACCCAGCTGACTTGATTCGTCAAACTCGGAAGGAACGGAAAGTTCATGATATGAAAGAAAGGACTCACCAGTAGCAGGAAAGGAAGAATCAAAACCCAACGAAGGAGATGATACGGGTTGTGTTGCAGGACTGTCCAAAAAATCTAACTCTGTCAACAAATCTGCGGACGTTGACTTGACGGCTTTGGCCGGAACTGTCTCGAACACTGCACCGAAATCCGCGAATGAATCAGTGTCTTGCGCTGCCGCTGCGCTTGGCCTAGCCATTTAAACAGATAAATTACAAATTAAAAATTGCGCGCTAAGTAAAAAAAAGTCATATGACACTTAACGAATAATTATCACAAGACGAATATTCGAAGGTCACTTCTGCGCACGTTCACTGCACAGTGGATAAACAGGAAAAATTATCAGACTGATAAGAGGTGATAGGATACGTTGTAATAAGAGTTGTAAATTACTAACGTAAACTGATGCAAATGCTAAAAATTATCTTATACAAAATGAGACACAAAATAAACAGTAGTCAGAAGTTATGACTTTTCTTTACTTAGTTTGTGAACCGAAGGCACTGGTAAAATCTCCGAAATCGTTAGCGGACTCATGCGGCTCATTACTGCCATTGGATGCTGCGGCAGGTTGCGCTGAAGACGCAAACAAATCGTCCAGCAAGGACGAACTCTGGGGCTAAAAGCAAAAATACGTTAATAGTGTGCTTAGAAATAAAGAAAGAAATCCATTCTACGGAAGAAAAGTGAGGACGATCCTAAAATCGTTGCTAATCGTAATTACTTTAGCTGAGCTGGTGCTCGAGGGTGGTGGTTCTACACCTTTGTAATGAGCGGCTGCTCCCAAATCGATTTTTTTCGCAACTTTGGTTTTCGATTCCTTGAGTACATCGTTGCTGATATGCCCTAGGCTGTGAGTAGGGGATACCGACGATAACTCTTCTCGTTTTTCTTCGTCATCACGATACTCACTTCCCACTCTCTTCTCTCCTTCCGAAAATCCATCCTCATTGCTACATAATTAAAAAAATACAGGTGAGACATGAACCAATCCAAGCGGACACAAAGTAGATAGTAAACAAGTACCTAAGATCAGACGAGTCGTCGCCAGTTTTCCGTCTACTGCTTCGTGAATCCCAATCACTAGTGGTGATGTCATCTTTCCGAGACCATTTGCCATCATCCCAGCCCGCACCTTGTCATTGGAAATGAATGAATTAACTTACAAGAGGATAGCGAAGTGTGAAAATAAATTACTAGGTGCACGATGTAAAATTTACTTAACTTTAACACATTTTGAATTACGTAAGAAACATACTGCATGTTTTCAACTATAACAGATCTTCTCCAAATTTAATTTTCTCGTTTAGCTTACGGAAAACCAAATTTACTAACTTACTAGTATTTTAGGAGTAGCAATTCCACTTCGGCATATGTACTTTATAATATTTTTAACCCAGTCTTACTTGACGCTCTGTAGCCCATTCCCATGCCTAATGCGTCGTTGGACATACCAACGTATTTGTCTTTATTCTTTTTGGCTTTCTTGCGCTCTTCGCGTAACTTGTCGTCATCTTGAATAAAGTCAATCATTTCCTTAACTTTGTGCCTAGATCCAGAAAATATTGATAAGTGCGCCGTGAAAAGGACATTCGTGAGGGTTATGAGCATACCGAATGTTAATGCCTTGGTCTCTTCCCAATTCATCTATGCAGGTATAGTTCTCAAGTCCTCTTAAATCATACACATGTTCCCGCGCTGAGGTAACTACTCTTTCAGAGCCATTTCTGACTAAGTAGTGCAAAAGTAGAAGCGACTTGTAAGTGCGTCTCCAGTTCTTCTTATCTTGTAACATGCGTTTCCAAAGCATGCCCATGACTTCAGGGAATTGTTCGTAGGTAAAAGTGGCTTGGGCAATCTCTTGCATCAAGGCACCTTTAAAAGTCTACTGTTAGTAAGGTTACTACTAATATCGTTCGTTAAGTAAACCTGCTGGTCCCCAAGCCTCGTCATTGGTGGCTTCGCGCACTTTGGCTTCCGTTTCCGTATAGTTCATCACCACATTTGTACTGCAAAGGGAAACAAACAATAGCGGGTGGTCAGACGGGATAATCTGGAGTGATTACATCAAGGTCGACCGAAAGCTTACGTGGCACTAGCAAAATGACCTCGATCTTAAACTGATACTTTTTTTTTACGAAAAACGGATTTTTCCTTCAATAAAGAGTGAAGATTAGTTAATAATTTTGTAATATTGCTCAATGGATACGGTTGTCAACTCATACACCCTGGCCCTTTTTTTACCCTATTCCAATAATAACAAACTTTGTTTACATAATAAAACTGAGATTTTCTTCATTGACTTACACTTTATCCGCCAGCTCTCGTACTTTCCAAAGGCCAATCATGGTGTCAAATAATAGAAATTCGCACTTCAACAACAATAATATACAAGGATGACCCAGATAATCAGCGATAAACAACAGGTGGAATATTTAGGATTCGGCCATAGTCAAATGACAGTTCCGTAGAGCTACGCTACTGCCCCCAAGCGGAAAGTGGTAACACGACAAGGTGTGCTGAAACATGAATGAATGACATGACGTGTATTCGACCAAGATATCATAATTCCGATAGTCCTTTAATCCCGCAGACAGCCATTACTAAATCGTAAACATACAGTACACACTTTAACAGAACAATGCGCGCGTGCAACAAATGAATATCGGAGTCCCGGGAAATGGTTTCCTGCAACGAATAAAACATTTTAAAGAAGACAAATTAATTGCATGCATTAGGAAATATGTACAGTACTCGTCACAAAAAACGATCCAAACAAACCGTCCTATTACTAACGCCCCAGGCCACTGTGAGGAAGCCTTGTTGCGGGTCGAAAACGTTCGAAAGACGGAAAACAGGAACACCGCTCGCGCAACTGCCGGGGCCGTTAGGCACCCGCCGGTTTGTTTGGGTCGTTTTTTATGACGAGTACTGTACACTATGAATTTACCATGATACGCACATTACTGTAGTATAAACTAAATTTCCTGCTTAGAAGAACCAATAAGCTAGGTAGTTTGTGCGTATTAATTCTCCCTTTGTCTGCAGATAATGCAACATCCACCAAAATAGGGAACACTTTTATGATAAACTCCTTGATAAGGATCCGCTCTTCCTATTATGCACACAGTTCTTTACTTCCTAAGCTTACGTATGTACATTACCTCTCGATCCAAAATTCGACATCTGATCTCATTTAGCGGGGGCAAATCTGGGTAGATACCCGCCAACGTCATTACTTTATAACGCTCCAATATACCAAACACTCTCGTTCGATTGTACATAATCGAAACAGCATCTGCCATACAACTTAAATCAAACTCCTGTAGTTTTGATAAACAAAAGGTTATGGTTATGAAGTCGTGCCTTTGTTACCTTTCAATACTGAACATTTGGTATAATCAAAGTCAGCCGGGTTCTTCAATACAAGGCTCATGCTTTTGGTGGGTTTTACGTACAACATTTCGTACTGCACAACCGCTTTACTTAACGTATCCTTGTAGTCCTCGTTACTTGACGCTGAATTCCTTCTCGCTTCTGTTGACATGTGGATATACTTTTCCCTTAATCTAGGTTAAATACCATTAGTACGTAGTAGTACACGCAATGGAAAACTAACCCTCTATATTCAACACCTTGTAAAATGGTTTCTTTTTTGCCAGTCGACTCGTTAAGCACTGGACCAACTGAAATGCTTCCAGTTTCTTGGTATTTACTGTCATTTAAGGAAGCATCGGAACGTAATGCTAAACCATGATTAATATTCTGCAGAATACCCCTAAGTCGACAAAGCGTACCAACGACAACGGCAGCTCGCAATTCGGTCAAGCCACAATTCTCAGCTTTTTCCGCAAAACTGCCTTCATTGAACAACGCGTTGGACTCACAGTCCAGCGCAATAGTCGCAAAGCTTTCAATTTGTAGCCAATCCTCTTCTTTAAGCATGGTTTGAATTAGGTTTATTTTTAGTTGAAAGAGTTTTTTTCTCTTTTTCTTCACAGCAAAAGCGATGAGATGTTCGCACGTATTAGTACGAAGTGAAGCACGTGTACATTGTAAACACAGTCGCTAGAAAACAAACCGGGTCGATTACAAAGTGCATCGATAGTAATATCTAATTTTTGGGCGCGAGGTTTCATCTCCCTAATGCTTTAAAGCACGTCTATAAAGTTTCATCACCTTTGTTTCTTGTAGGAATGCATAACTGAAAAATAGTTTTAAAAAATCTCTCTGAATTAAAACCGTATAAAGGAGACATGGGTAAAAATACTCTTAGCTAGTACTTCTGGCGCTAAGAACAAATGAACTAGAATTAAGATAACCAATCCCCGATAAGTTTCAACATCACTCGAAAGCTTGAGCGAAGACAGCCGCCCAGGCGCCTCCTACTCCATACTCCCATCCTAGGCCTTCTAAACACGACTCGGTGATTCCTTTACGTTTGCACAACACTCCCGTCCAGCCGGGCCTAGGTTTCCCGTCCAAGGAGTCGCAAACGCACCACACCTGCGAGAGGAGGGGATAATATTTTTCGGTGGAAGAAGAATAAAACTTTTTACCTGATCTTGAGAACCAACGCTAAGATGTAAAATTCCTGCAGCGATCCATTTCCAACATGTTCCTTCGGGGAACAAAGGAGCGACTTCTTGGCGGCAGTACAATTTACGATCTTTCGACACCGCCCATACGCTATTTCGCCCAACGGATATCTGATTCAGCAGAGCTCCTTCGGGTCTATCAATAGGAAGCCAAGAAATTCCTAAAAATAAAATAAGGAATAATGGCTAAACTGTGCCACTTAGAGTGGAGTATTTTATATAACCGGAGTTATCGGCTTTTTACTACCTGCCGGCTTCTGAGTACTGACACCATACCGCCATGAGGGAGTACCCGTATCCGTAATGGCCCAGACTCTTTTATTTGTACCAACAGAGATGCTTCGGAACTTGTACTCGCTAGAGATGTGTTCCCATTCTTCGCCCTGGGAAGATCGAATAGAAAAGTAAAATATAGTTATTACTTAGGAAAATAGGTAAATAGAATAGAACTAACCAACGGACAGTTTTTGGTAACACCCACACGACGAAGGATGTCACCATTGGAGGCTATAGCCCAAATATCCACAGGCGATCCGTCACCGGGATGGTCTACCTAAACAAAATCCCGAACGATGAGTGGTTTCAGTGTTCGAAGATTACATAATTACATGTACAGTACTGTTTAAAAAAAATCGACCCAAACAAACCGTCCTACTGCTAACGCCCCAAGCTACCTGAGGAAGCCTTGCTGGGGGTCACAAAACGTGCAGAAGACGCTTTTGTAGGACACCGATCACGCAGCTCCCGGGCCGTTAGGTATAGGACGAATTCTTTGAGTCGATTTTTTAGGAGTACTATACATCACACGCTTTGAGAACATTATTTCACAACATGGTTACGAAGCGTAAAAAAGACTAGGTAAACTCTTAACGTCTACCGTACCTGCATTGATACGTCTAGAAATTTGGTCATTCCTAAAGCAGTCCAGGGTCCAGAAGTTTGTACTTGGCATTTCCGGTACCAGCGACGACGTCTTACGTAATCTAACAAACCTTTGTAGCTGTGGAAATTTGCCGGGAAGTCCGCTGCATACTGCCACCCTTCTTTGTCTACCCCTCCAGAGCAATGGTAATCGACGCACCAGTCCGACACCTAAGAACGACGAGCTATTACAAGAAATCGGTAAAATGCCGTTGCTCAGTACCCAGGTCCAATGAACGGACGGCAATTTTGTATTTTCCTTGGTGCACTGTTTGCGCCCTGAGCGGTCGGACCAACTGTACCGATCTGTCGGCAGTCCACGGGCAGAAAAACCCGTCAACGGATTCCAACGCTGGTTTTCATAAATGTATACGTATCGTATGTCCGTCATGGGCTGAATGTTGCCAGTGCTCTGCATACCTTTAAGGAAAAGTGTGCAGTCTTTACACACAGTGACTCATGCGGTGACAACGCCCCGTACAGAGGCCCAAGGGATAGTGCGCTTGACTATGCAAGAAAGACGCGAATAAGACAATTTACCTTTGAAAACGCCCCCTCCATATCCGCCAGAATGAACCCACAGAGTTCCATCGTAACCCAACCCCCAAACAACTCCCGCTTTACTAGAAGTCACATGCCTAAGATGTCCACCTGTTTGTCGCCAGACCATAGACGAGAGGGATGCGCGTGCCTTAGAAATATAAACAAATTGCATTTGCATACAGCATTACCACAGGACCCATTACAAAGGCCGTACTTACAGGCAAACTGCGATAGTGAACCGCTTCCGTGAGAAATGAACCTTTAATCGCCAAGTGAGTCACTTGCTCGAAGGGCACACGATGCCTGTATTCAGCGAACAGGTCCCCATTGACGTATATCTACGTTACATCATTAAGGCCCGGGTATACACACCCCTCTTATGGGCGAATAACATGGGGAATTCGGGGGATGGTTTCTCAATAATGGTTCTGTCAATTTCGAATCAGTGTTGGCAGTAAAGTTGTACTTATTAATATCTAGTGCACTTGATCAAGATTTTTTAAAAATAAGATTACGTTAAATTTAAAAACTCTAGGTGAAATTTTTCACATTTTGAAATACTGAAAAATTTAATATCTGGCTTTTTTGTGCAGTAGGTACCTTTTTTCTGTATTTTTTGGTGAAAACAAGATTCAAATCGGACTATTAGTTTTTATGAAATCCTTTACTAAAATTTGGGAATTCTAGTCATGATTTCGCAAAAACTACTCGTCCAATTTGAATCTTTCTTTCAGCAAAAAATAAAGCAGAAAGATATCTACTGCACAAGAAAACGAGATTTTACATTTGTCAAATTTTTCGAAATATGTAAAAATGTTCCTACAGTTTTTAAATTTGATTAAATCAGATTTTTAAAAAGTCTCAAACACATGCACTAGATATTAATAAGAACAAACTTTACTGCCAACATTGATTCGAAATTGACAGAAACATTATTGAGAAACCATCCCCCACATTCCCCATGTTATTCGCCCATAAGAGGGGTGTGTATACCCGGGCCTTAAATTTACTGTATATGCAAAAGCAAACACTCTTATACAGATAAAAAGTTTCTAGGATACTCTATAAACTAGTATACAAACGAAGAGGTAGATTTGTAATGTGTATTAAGAATGTTAAAGACTACGCTAATGTTATTTAAAGAAAATTAGGAATCAGGCTGGCAAAGCTATCTGCAGAAAAAAATATGAAATTACGTGATAAGACTCCTTCAAGCACGCTATAACAACTTGCACTGGTTCTCCCAAGACGAAAGGCATGTCTCCATCGCGTTCTTCCTCGCCCCATACGCCGCCTGTCTGACTGTTGCGGACCACGCCCATATAGAGAGGTCCAAAACGTGGGTTCACATGTAACGCCACATCCCGAACGGCGGAGATCATATCACTGGGCTGGGGCAAGGATCCACATTGCAGGTTGAAAGAAAACCTCTCGGCGGTGCGAGGCACACTTCCCCGAATTAGAACACTCCCTTCCGGACACAAGCCTGAGCTCAAAGGTATTACAAGGGGTGTGACCGCTTCGTTCAAGGGAAAGCATGTCGTCTGGAATGCTGGGCCATTATCACTACCCTAGTTTGCATTATTCAAAGAGGCAATTACAATTACGTTTCGTAAACTTTAAACACGTATCTGCAGTTTACCTCACTGGGAGGTTTGTCAGAGAGAAACACTTCACCACGAGAAGTAACTGCCCATACCGCTTCAGGATTCGGCGGACATTTTAATCCTTGGACTTGCATGATGGCTGTTGAAAATAAATAAATTAATTAACACAGCAAAATAAACTAAAAATATATTTTTTTTACTTAAAATGTGTACACCACATTTTTAAAATGTCATTCGGTCAAATCTAACTTCTTTCAGTGTTAACCCATTAGGCGCGGCTGTTTCCAAATGGAACAACACTCTGAGAATTTTTACTTAGGATATGTCGAAAGAATTCTTTTTGAAATGTGTACATTTTGTTATAAAACACACTAAAGTTTCTTGGGTATTTTTATTTCTTACGAATGCCCCATTAGTTTAGTTTCTGGAATTTTGAGAATTTGAGTGAAAAATGAGCATTCGTTCTATTAATGCGGAAAAATATAGAAATAAGAATAATGCATTTTACCCTTCATTATGTAGGATTTGGTCACGTAGATCGTCGACGTAAAGTTTTTCACCCATGTTTCCTGCACTTATGTGTACTTTTCTAAGACAAGCTAACCGCACTAGTTTACTAGCTGTTTTCATCGCAAAGACAATTACGGATTCTTTAATAATAGCAAATCGTTATGTATGACACCACCTTACGTGGTCCCGATTTACATACACTCGATTTACGTGATCCGCGTCATGGCATCCATTACGTACCCAGTTTTCGTCAAAAAATTTCCTTTTCAAACGCCTGTCTTTGACTTCCCGTTTTAAAATTATAGGATGCTTACTAAACCGCTTGCGACTGAAGTTATCGGCCATGGCTTAATGTCGACGCAACTTCTGGTCTTACTCTACGTTATAATACTACCCAGAATTCAGACGAATTCCCTCATTTGAGACTTAGAAGTTGCAAGCAAGTGGAATTTCAATAAATAAGGCAATAGGATTGTCATTTTCAATCTTAAACGTCAAAGAAAGCAAAATGCGTAACTTTCAGTTTCAATATTCGCTGAGAACGATTGCTACATCGTACTAAATTCAAAAGAACGTTCTGGCAAAAGGCGAAGAAACACAAAGAAATAGCGCAAGTCTAGCAACTGTGCAAATCTGATACGCGTCTTATCCAACATTTTATTCTCGTTTATTAATTGCAATTACGAGCTTCCCTCAGTCAGTGGAAACGTGCTCGCCAATGGTGAACGTCCTTCTTTGATCCTCGACTATTCATTTCCAACTTATTAGTGTTGATTTTCTTAACTAATCATACCTTAAAAATTGACAACAAAGTTAACAGTTTAAGAGGAGTGTAGATCTGAAGCATCGGCGAATTATTTTTAGTTTTCCTTTTTGTATCCCTTTAAGGCCCCGGTATACACAAACCTCTTATGGACGAATAACACGGGGAGCTCTAAAAAAGGCTTCTGCGTAGTGCTTTAGTATATTTCAAATCAATGCTTGCAGTAAAGTTGTCTTAATTGATATCTAGTGCCTATGTTTGAGATTTTTTGAAAATATGTTTTTATTAAATTTAAAAACTGTAGGTGAATTTTGAGCAAATTTTGAAATATAAAAAAAAATTTGGCTGACAAGAGCACAAGATAACTTCTTTCTACATTTTTTGGTAAAAATACGATTCACATCGGACGAGTAGTTTTTACGATATCATTACTAGAATTACCAAATTTGAAGTAATGATTTCGTAAAAACTACTCATCCGATTTGAATCGTATTTTCACAAAAAAATGTTGGGAGAAGATATCTAGTGCTCCTGTTACCCGGATTTTATTTTTTCAAGTATTTCAAAATTTGCAAAAATTCACCTACAGTTTTTAAATTTTCAAAACGTAAAACAAAACGTAAAATTTTCACTTGAATCTTTTTTTTTGAAACGGCAAATAAGAAACTAGAAAAGTGGTAAAAGGTTATAGAGAATACTTAAGCAAAGACAAAATACAATAGAACAAATGTAATTAATAAATCAGCGTACTAAAGGAGAAAACTAGAAAACGGCAAGCGCTTGCTACTTCTTCCCATACGCCTCGTACGCTGCTACGGGCGCATGGGCGGCCAAGACAGCTAGCGCTTCCGGTGGTTGTTCCCATTTGGAACATTGTCTATCTGGCTTACGGCGCAACGAAATTTTACTGAAAAAAAATCTGGACCATTCCTGGGTTAATAACGAAGTAAAATCTTAAGTGGCATTATTCTAAGTCCACAGGATCTGTGTGCCGCACATAATGGGTTAATGCTTCTTTTTCGCTGCTTCGGAACATTGTGTGTATCCTACCTTGCGTAAGATGCGCCGTCCAATCTTCCAGTTCTCCATCGCTTGAAAAAGACAAACTGATGGGCGGAGTCTGGAAACATGTCTGTCTTTCTGTGTAAATAGCTAACAGCGGACGACTTTGTTCAACGCCCAAAGGCACCATGCATGTTATTTCGGATAAGCTGACTTGTACTTTTTTCTTCTTCCCTGGCGCTTCAATGCGCAATGCACCAGCTTCAGCCCACATGCCTGAACTTGAATTCACGCCTTCTGTTCCAACTGCTTCCATTTCAACCACACAAGGCGCCCATCCTACGCCTTCCACTTCCCAACGAGCTTGGCCAGTCTTTACCCAGGCCGATCTGATGAAAAACATGAGTTAAGAAAGGACAACAAGGTGATATAATGGTACCTGGTTAACGCCGGCTCGTAAGAAGCAAAATTCTCCATTTGCTCCCGTCTCCTTCTCGTCAACTGTTCTAAAATATCCGATCGCCACTCTTCGGCAGAATGCACGCTCAACTGACTAGAATACTTGGCCGAAAACCTGTATGGGTAGTTTTTTGTTATTCAGATGGCTAGTCATGAGATGTACACTTAAAATATGGTATCGTACCAATCAGGCGTCTGACTGAGGTCAACTTTGCAACTACCCGCTGCCAGCCAGACCCAATCGGTTTGAGGCAGCGGATGACTACTCCCATCTTCTTGGAAAAACATGTCGTCCAACTTTTGGCGATAGCCCAGTGACGTATCCTCGCTACTGGAACTTCTATAGCTCCCGGTCTCGATCTCTGGCGCGTCACCCGTTGGCAAAACTTGAGGCAGATTTGGCTCTGAAATGTCCGGTAGTGCCAAGTTGTCCACACTGGAAGCATTGCTGAATGTACGAACGTCACACGTGATCTTTTGCCAGTGCTTTCCACTGAGTTCAGTCGGTAAAATTCCTGTGCGCATATAAATACTCCGATCTTCTGCATCTATCGCAAATACCTTTGAAGAATAAAACACTAATAAATTGCTGGAAGCCAACCATGAGTAATAAGCGGAAGAAAACGCAACAAACAAGAAAGTAAAGCTCACCCCCTAAAATTCTAACTGAAACAGGAAAAAAAATCATTTCTCGAGTTTGTTTTTTGTTCTCCCGATTTTTAATATCTCACTTGTTTTCCCATTTTCTTCATTTTTTCTAAAATGTCGTATTTTTATTCCTTTAATGAGCATTTTTTCTGATTTTCTCTGTTTACCTTGTTTTAGATTACTTTATGTATAACATTGAAAATACGTTTCAATTTACCTGATCTCCAGGTCCAAGGGCTAAAATAGTAAAGCACCCAACCATTTCTACCCAACCAGTACCGGACAATAGAACAGGAGATTCCAGGTCCTCCTCTCCAACAGCTTGGATGCCTTTCCTAAACCAGGCGGTTCCTCCACGTGTAACAGCCCACACTGCTTTGACTCCAACACAAACTTGACATAAAGGTGCGCTCGGATGAGGGGAAGGTACTTCAATCCATTGAGTTCCTTTACGATTTTGCCATGTCACGCCCATTCGAGCCAGGGCTTTACCGTTCCAAGCCACCATCCACACCAAGCCAGTTGAACCAACTGATATTTGACACGCTTCCCAACCACCCGGAGTAAGGACGGGTGTCCAGGACGAGCCTTCAGGATTGTTTGCATGTACATCCTCCCTAACATTGCAAAAGAAACCCTTTGCTGAATGAAAATAAACCAAACCAAACACGACAGTCAAAGAAATGAACACACAATAGCAAATGGGAGAGACGGTTACGAATATGGAAAAACGGGAAAACTTTTTACCGAAAATAAACCCGCCCTTGTACAGTAACGGTCCATACACACAAACAACCATCAACTACTCCGGGAATGTCTTCTCCTCCAACTGCGACGTCCAAGAAAGGTTCCTAGAATACGACGTTATGACAAAAAGCTTTCAGCTTTACTTTTAAAAAAAAGAAAAAACTTGGCAACAAATTAAAACGATTTAGTCAGTCTTTTGATGCTGAAATGTAAGCTTTCGTTTCCTCAACTACTAACTGCACTGCTATAAAACTATATGTTAGAATAAGCAACATTCCGGTAGAAAAAAATATAATTAACGGACTATAGTATCAATATAATGAACAGAATAAGTAATTGACCCGTACTTCAATTCTGTCTGGATGAACAGGCGGTATGGGAGCCCAGCGATCGTGAGCAATAAATCGACCGTTACGCACCCATTTGCGTCTTCGTACGCAAGAGTTCCACGATTTACTTGGAAGGTACTGACGGGGAAAATCTACGGCGTATGTCCAGCCCTATCCGATCACAACAAATCTTTGCAACCAGCACTTTTCTCTTTTATTAAGAAAATACCTCATGGTCCAAGACAGCACCTTCCAGCGTGAGGTCAAGATGCCACTCATCTTCCCAGTTCCAAGACGACGAAGGCAAGGAAATTTGGTTTAAATTCCGCTCCACCATGCCGTCCTCGCTGGAAAATGCGAACCGGTCTGTCGGTAGTAATCTATTGCAGAATCCTTGCGCTGGATTCCATCTCTGATTTTCGTACGCAGTTTCTTTTATACGAATAGGCACATCCGTAACTCTGACGAATAAATACAACTGATGATCTCCTCCCACGGTCCATAAATACTGTTGAGTTGCGGCCACTCGTTTTAAATCAAGCCCAAAGTACGGCAGCTCATCCCAAATGTTACTTGATGACGACAGACTATATAATTTACCCTCGCTGTTTATGGCAAATAGACTACTGGCGGCCATGCTTGATACACATTTATCCAAATAGTTTTTATTTGTAACATGGCCAATGCACAAACACAGCCTGGTCTCAGAGCCAAGTTAAATACGGTGCTAAAAGTCGGGCCGCCCGCTCGTAAGACAATGTTAAAACGGTGTGCCTCTTGAGGACCAATCAAAGCTGGCTGACGTCACGGACCCAAGCCACCTTGGTCCATTGCTCGAGACGGGGAAAGCACGTGACTTTCTTTACAAGGTGAAACATTGTAGTTTGCTTGCTTTTTCCACACGTCTTCACAGCTATGCCGAACTTTCAAACCCATGGCACCAATCAGAATAAATGTGTTGAGAATCATGCGTCTTGGCAGGTTTTGCGCATTCACAGGGATATTATTATACGAGTAGAGCGTATCTGCTCGCTTCGGTTTTGTGGGCACCACAGAGTATACAGAGGGAACATGGAGACTCTCCCTTATGGAACTTCTGTGACCACTTTTCGAAGCCGCAGGCTAGTCCCCTGAGAGCAGGAGGCTGGACATAAATGCTCGGCCAACGACTTTCTCAGCCTGGTCTCAGAGCAAGGTTAAATACAGTTTAGCACATCGGTCCGCCCACGGTTAAGAATTAGTTAAAAACAGTTTAGCTCAAAAAAGGACCATCGTTGCTAGGTAACGTCACGGACCAAGCCGCGTCAGTAGAGGGAAATCACGTGGTTTTGTTTACAAGATGGAGGGTATTTTTCATTGAATACAATTTTAAATCAGTCTTCTGCGAACAGTGAAACACAGCAGACGTCCTCTCATCCAGATCCAACACCACCACCGGAAAACAGGTCATACTATATTTCCTTAGTTTTGTGTTTGGTTTGCTTTTCTTTTCAGTCAGAGGCTTTTACTTCAATTTTGTTTTGTTTGCTGTAGTCTTATTTTTAGTAATCTTAGTTTTACCTTTTTTTATTTTATTTTTTAATTTTTTTAATTTTTTTTATTATAGTTTTTTTCTCTTTTTTTCCTCCTTATTGTCACTGTCTTATCCTCTCTTACTTTTTTCACATTTATATCACACTTAACAGTACTTAGAATTTGTGCCACATAAAAAAAAATTGGTGTTAGATTTTTAGCATAAAAATAAAATAAAAAAATAGTTAAAATGGAGCAGGGACCCAAGGAGGTTGAAGAGTGTTCCGGACGATTCCGGAAAGGTCATTTGATTTGTCAATATTTTCCCCTTCTTTCTTTGGAATTTCTTAAAAGGATTATTTTGTTTACAGGAACTTGTCCTTTACGTAATTAATACCCTTTTACCTTGTAACTCCCTTTTTTTCTCTGTGACTGTAATTCCCTAGCGTAAGTTAGTGTGCTATAAAAGACCTGCGTT
>JAHZNP010001243.1:0-23149 GCA_020615345.1 Triops cancriformis
TATTGTCTTGTTTTTATCTTCAGGAAGGATAAACGTGGCATGCTATTCACCAGGCAACAATTAGAGGATGCCGTAACCCATGATGATCTTTGGAACGCATCCCAAATTCAGTTGACGAAAGAAGGGAAAATGCATGGTTTCATGCGCATGTACTGGGCGAAAAAAATCTTGGAATGGACAGCGTCGCCAGAGGATGCGTTGGAAGCTGCCATCTACCTCAATGATAAGTATAGCTTGGATGGACGGGACCCGAATGGCTATGTTGGTATGACGTTTCAGACAAAGGAAAGGAAGTCAGAAAGGATAATTTGGTTTTCGTGATAGGATGTATGTGGTCCATTTGCGGCGTTCATGACCAAGGCTGGGCTGAAAGAGAAGTCTTTGGGAAAATTCGTTTTATGAATTATGCAGGCTGCAAGCGCAAATTTGACATCAATGCTTATGTTATGCGGTACGGAGCCAAAGCGTACAAATACCCAGGGAAACAATACTAATTTATATGCGTGTGTTGTTAGCGATATGTCAGTGGATTCGTCTCGAATGTGCAAGCGTATTGTGAAAAATGTCACTTAATGATCATACACTCGGTTTCTGTAATAACTGTGACTTCAGTGACCTTGTTCATGTTAAGTTGACAGTCGAGATCTGCAACTTTGGCGAGAATTTGCGAAAAAATACGTACAAAAGGGAATCGGTAACACTTTCGTACCATAGGAGCTTCATTATTTTGGTTCTTTTTTTTATTTGTGTTAGTTTTATTATATGTTTTACGAAACAAGTTTATCCAGTGGACTTGCAATATTAGCAAACTTCTTGCACAGCGTACTAGTTCAGGACAGTGGCGCATTTGATGGGGTGCAATTACACACCTGGTCCATTGAGTTACTAAATTAGAAAGCAGCAACTTGCCGAATAATTCCAAAGCTCGCAAAGCCAAGCTTATCCCTTTGAAATGCCGTCACTGGTTTAGGGATACTAAACCAATAGTATGCCTACCGTACCTCTTGGGGTTATGGGAAGACGTAACGTATAAGTGCACACTAGTTCTTCTCTGGAACGGCCCACAAAGTCTGTTATAAAAAGAAACGCAGTCATGTGATGTAGACGCCTCGGGTGAAAGAGAGTTGAATAATTAACACGTATACATGTAGGCTAAACTCTCCAAGTGTCTCCTCCTCGAAAACGTGCGATAAAAGGAGATGTCCCGCTAGCAAAGAATACCCTCGCATTCAATTGTATGCAATTTGGCTATCTGTTTACTAACTGCGAATTGCTTCTGCTTTGAGTGATTTAGCAACGCTACCAGTTAGCATCTGCGACCGTTTAGGGGTCTTTCAGCCCCTTTCTCCGCAAACAAACTTACTTGAGGCACAGCTGGCCAAGCTGACCTACTTGTCTTGACCTTCCTAATAAACACCAGGGCATTCAAACTGATGTGAATCAATTAATTTGTGATTTTGATCCATTAAAATTAGACGTCTGCATTGTTAAGTTGCATAGCAAAACAGATAGGATACATGTTACGTACTCGTATTTTTCCTCCCTCAGAAACGAGGGGAGGGGTGCGAAAACAAGGGTTTACGTAACCTTTGAAGACTCGCTGTAGCCTATACCCTTTTTTGGGGGTAAATACACCAAAGAAAATACTATATTCAGTTGACGTATCTTTGAAACGGGGCACATGTGCTTTAATAATTGGTTACAGGAGAACGTGGCTGAAAAGGTTAACAACTATTGGAATAGTTCATCTTAGGAGTTTAGGCCAAGTTTGATGGATAAGAGTGAACTGTTGCATCGGGAACGAAATCGTCACAGAAAGGCATGAACGCGTTTGTAGCAGGGAAAAGAATGAATTTATAATTTCTTTGACGATTTCCATTAATAGTAAAGTCATCTTTCGTGCATATCTACAGTACGAGGGAAACCGCTTTCCGTTTAGAAACCCGAGAGCTGTTATTTAACAAAGGTCTCAAGGTACGCAGAGCCCGCTAGGCATAAAAAACGTTAATAATCATCTGATGGAGAAACTGGGCGTCTACAAGTAAAGTACAAATATAACTGGTTTCCCTTTCCGAAAAACACACAGCATGATAACGGGAACCAGCGGAACATGTCAGAAGTACTGCGTATAAAAGCACTACCCTTTCCTACCGACGGGTCAGTTGGTGTTTGTTGGGACTTCTGTTCCGTTGAGTCTTCTCATAATGTCCGAAACAGCCACGCGATTGTTCGGCTGGGAAGACTATGCAGTGTGTGCCGCATTGTTGCTAGTGTCGGCTATAATTGGGATTTTTTATGCCATTCGTGATTCGAAGAAGAAAAGTACTGATGAGTACCTCTTCGGCGGCAAGACTATGGGAACGTTTCCCATGGCTATGTCGCTTTTTGCCAGGTACGGCGTTGATTGTTCAAGTTTTTAAACCACCGCGCACTTACGATAACTTTCCCTTGTTTCGTAGCTTTGTGAGTGGCATTGCTTTACTTGGATTGCCACTCGAAATATATAACTTCGGTACCATGTACTGTATTGCAACTTTATCCAGCTTCATAGCTATGCCAGTGGTTGCCATTTTCTATATGCCCATCTTCTACAAATTGCAGCTAATTTCCGTTTTCGAAGTAGACATTACAGATATCCTTCATCGGGTCGTAGAAACTAATTCCGTAGCATTTTCATTTGCGTAGTATCTCGAACTCCGTTTCCATCGTAGCATTCGTATTATGGGCTCGTTGCTTTTCAGCAGTCACATGGTAACTGTTTTGTAGATTGAAATTGTCCTCATTGTAAAGGTTAATTGTCCCATTTAGTGTTTGTACATGGCTTTAGTTGTATACGCCCCTGCCATTACCCTCAACCAAGGTATGCTCTCCAAAATCTGTCTTGGGGTTTTTCCTAAATTCTGACCTTTAGTTACTGGAGGGAACGTTTTCATCCTGGTATCGGCCATTTTTATCGTCTGTATATTCTACACGACTCTGGTACGACCACTCGATTTAGAAATACTTCGAAGTCCTTTCGATCTAATGCGTAATGTATACAGGGTGGGATAAAGGCCGTGGTATGGACGGACACTTTGCAAGTGTTCGTTATGTTCGGGTCCCTCGCAGCGGTTATTATTAAAGGGTCAATGGACGTTGGCGGAGTTTCGTATGTTTGGCAAAAAAGCGTCGAAACAGACCGCATTGAATTTTTCGAGTATGCATAAAGTCTTTAACCTACATAGCGAACTAATCTTCTTGGGTGTAGTTTCAATCCTGACCCTACCGTTCGGAACACTTTTTGGAGTCTGGTCGTCGGAACGTTCTTTGGATCTATGTCCGTCTTCGGTATTAACCAAGCCCAAGTCCAGCGTTATCTGACCGTCCCATCTCTGAAGAAAGCGCGCAGGTTACCCAAGCTTCTAGCTACGACATGCTTACGGTTAAATCTGTATTTGAAATTAGTGCGTTAATCTGGAAAGTAGCCGCATCTGCATTACTTATGGTTCTCTGCGGATATATCGGTTTGATACTCTTTGCTCACTACTCTGATTGCGACCCCATCACTTCAAAGCAGATAAAAAATTCAGCCCAGCTATTACCATCTTTTGTGATGGAAACTTTGGGAGAAGTGCCAGGTGCCCCAGGATTGTTCGTAGCCGGTATTCTTAGTGGGGCACTGAGGTAAAAAAAAACACATGCATAAAGACACTTTGGTGTATGTCCCAGAAAGACCGATCACTCACTGAAGACATTTTTTAGCACCGTGTCAAGCGGTTTAAATTCATTGGCGGCATCAACTTTAGAAGATTTCGTGAAACCCAACTTTCGCTTCAAATATACTCCAAGGCTGGATGCGACGATTTCTCAAATACTTGCAGTCTCATATGGCATAGTTAGCTTTTCTTTTGTGTTCCTTGTCGCCAACGTTAAACACATCCTTGAAGTAAGAGATATTGGTCTAATAATCGATGATGAGCTGAGTAACAATGGGACCTTTTCTGAACTTGTAGGCCTCTTTAGCTATTGGATCCGTATTTTATGGACCCTTGCTTGGAATCTATAACTTAGGACTGTTTTTGCCGTGGTCCAATGCTCTGGTAAGTAAATGAGCATAAAGTGTTTCACAGAGGTCATGAAGAGTTACTTGCAGGGAGCTGGGACAGGTGGACTTGTTAGTCTCGCCTTGATGCTCTGGTTGGGATTCGGGACTCAGGCTTCGAAAGCGCAGGGCATTTTGAAGGACGTTACGAAGTCACTAAGCGTTGCAGGATGTACTGTGGCTTCCGTCAACAATACCCTTGGAATCACGGATGACATGACACCTTTTAACCAAACATATGCGATCTTCCAGCACAGCATGAATGAAACGACAACTCTGTAATACGATCTGAACTTTGACTTTTTAGATAAGGCTTCCCTAACGTGTATTGTTCTTTATGTTTAGTGGCAGCGCTGACCAAGATGGAGTGTTAGGAATTTATCAATTGTCGTATTTATGGTACAACTGCCTCGGCTGCAATCTTACCGTGGTCATAGGAATGCTGGTCAGTTGGTTGACTGGATTTGAAGACGTGCGTAAATTGAATCCTGCCTTAGTGTGTAATTTCGGTGAGGTGTTTAAGTCGATTTTACCGGAAAGAATATGTAAAATATTGACGTTTGGCATTGGAGAGGATTACGTAAGTGTAACGTAAATGCAATATTAGTTTGTAAAGCAATTTTGAATAGGTACCACCACAAGCTGCCATTAAAGAGGACGAGAAGGCGAGCCGGGAGCCTTCGGTGTACACAATCGGGGGATCCACTCAAGCCATTATCATGAACGACTTACATGAGAAATGAAAACAATTGACATATTATTAACACATATTTGTAAACTGAGCTTTAAATATATTTACATTTTTTGTTATTGTCGATGAAATTATTAACAAGTGGCCCATAGAACGAATTGGGATCAGTGATCCGTAATGACCGGTGAACAATTACGATATTAGTCATCGTGGCTAAGCCGTCATGGGTTGTCTGATAATCTGGAGCTTCTTAATGCAGTGAAGATAGTTTCGGGTAATAAAAGAAAAACAATCAGTAGTTCAAATTGTCCCATACCTCCTCTATAGACTATTGGCAAATCGTAATGACTCCGCGATAATGTTCTTGACTTCCAATAGTTTTGCTTTGAGTTTTTTCCTGAAGACACTGTTCAAATTTACGACGAGGCAACGCTCGATATATAAATGTCAACATGTTAAGTTTTCCAATTATCGTGTCCTTCCCTTCTATCATCACCGACACATTTGAAGTATTCTACCGTATGCAGTGTCAACGACAACTACAGTGCTCTACTATTCTGTTCCTGCGAAATTACTAACATTTACGGTTGAAGTGGGATCCGAATCTCACACAGCGTGTAAATCATTGTTGAAGACATTCGAAAGAAAACAAAGATATAACAAATATCTTCACTGTTGCCTCTACAAGCAGCAATATAAATCTTCATCGACAAAAGCGTTTATGCTATTATCAGTTATACATTATTGGTATTTCTAGCCAAACAATATCTAACATTTACGCCGACAAATTACGCAACTTCCTTGCATATCCGAATCATAGTCAACTCTGTGCACGAGCAGAGCTAAGTTTTATATTTGGCGCTTAGAATGCGCCCCCCCCCCCAACAAAACACGGAACACGTTGGCAGCACTAGTGCAATCAAGAAAAACATAATACCCTACAGGTGATACAATATAAAATCACAAAAACACTCCAGTGCGTTCTCGTCTTCTTTCACAATGAGTCTCATTAAAGCTACTAAAATGGGTGCCCTTCATTACTTTGCATCTCGGTCATGCTCAACACAAGCCAAAGGAATCAAAGTAGGTTTCATTGGCCTTGGCAATATGGGAGGCCCTATGGCACAAAATCTACTTAAGAAAGTAAGTCGCTCTTTTATATACCGTGTCGCAGTATATCATTTTATTATTATGTTAGGGACACCAACTTGTAGTCTATGACGTTAATTTATCGTCTGCGAAAGCTTTGGAAAATGCTGGCGCGCAGATTGCTGGTACCCCTGCTGAATTGGCCTCGGAAACTGAACATATTATTACAATGCTACCAAACAGCAACCATGTGATGGATGTATACTCGGGAAAGAACGGAATACTAGGGTACTGTATTATTGTCAATATGTAATAGATGATATGCCATATAAGCCCGCTATAATATTAAATGCCTCTTTTATAAGTTTTGTTTTCGTTAAGCTGTATAAAATAATTTTTGAAACCTTGTTAGGACCCTTAAAGCTGGAAGCCTGTTGCTTGATAGCAGCACAATCGATCCCACTGTTTCACGCCAAGTAGCCACCTTGGCTGAACAGAAAGGCGCTACTTATATGGATGCTCCTGTCTCCGGAGGTTTGATCGTAACCATGTGATTGTTAACATGACCTGATTCTGGTTTATTGACAGGAGTGAACGCAGCCAAGGCTGGTACATTGACCTTTATGGTTGGTGGTCCTGAGGACAGATTTACTCCTGCCAAAGTTCTGCTAGATGGCATGGGCAAGAATATTGTCTACTGCGGAGCTGTGGGTTCCGGACAAGCAGCGAAGATTTGTAATAACATGCTTTTGGCAGTTGGAATGATTGGTACGGCTGAAACTATGAATCTCGGTGTTAGGTAATAAAAATCCTTCTTTTTGTATTCACTTGTTATTATTTCAAATCTCTTGTCTTGTCTGAGCGTATTAACTCCGTACGTTTCTTTTAATGATAAAATAGGTTAGGTCTAGACCCAAAACTTTTGGCCCAGATCATCAACACCAGCTCAGGTCGCTGTTGGTCCAGTGAGCTCTACAACCCAGTGCCTGGTGTACTTCCCAACGTACCGTCCTCCAACGACTATCAAGGCGGTTTTGGAACCGCCCTTATGACGAAAGATCTGGGGCTCGCGCAGAATGCTGCAACACAATCCAGTTCTCCTATCCCGTTAGGAGCGTTAGCACATCAACTTTACCGTATTATGACAACTAGTGGTTATGCTACCAAAGACTTCTCATCAGTCTACAAATTTCTTCAAGAAAAGGAATCTCAGAGCTCAGCATGACCTGCCAACTTTATTTAGTGCCCGAAATTAATTCGACATTTATAAACGACCTAGGATATCTTTCAAGGTAGTAACTAATATACCAAGGAGAAGAACACAATTATTCAGAATGCATGGTAGACGAATCGAACGCCATATTATCGTAAGTACGCGCGGTACCGAGTTTTTTATTATCCCAGTTTAGAACTCCTTTTTTGTGAAAGCGTGTCGTACCTCTCCTCAGCAAGGCGAACGTACCTGCCTGTTAACATGAAAAGAAAGGAGACGCTCATTGAAGCACGTGATTTTAGAACTGTACACTGTCATTTTAAAGAAGTCGATTACTTTGTCAGCTGTTGAAGAATCATCTGTAGGTACCTCCTTGTAAATGCCTTCGATATCGGTAGTTGAGCGCCTCGTTCGCGCTCTCCGATTTGTATCCGTGTCACGATTGCTTCCCGGTTCTGTCGTAAAGAAACATGTTTGCAACACTACGCGTACTAACTGCAGATGAATAAACAAGACACATACCGATGTAGCATTCGTCGTAAGAAGTTAATGGATCGAGACCGAAAAATTGCGCTGCAGCCAGAGGCAAGCGGGCATCAATGACGAGTATACATGCCGCCGTAACCAATGAGAAAAATCCTAGAATTCCGGCTCGGTCAGGGTAATTTGGACGTAAGGCGGTGAAAATGCAACGTACCGGTCGCGAGACACAATCCAAGTGCAGCACCTGGCTTAGGAGTGAGTACTTGCTCGGTGAATACAACAGTAGGGTAATGGACTGCTGTTGTTGCTGGGCTTAGTCCAAGCCAGAGTGCGCCAGATACAAGCAGTAGAAGTCCCGTCATCCCTAACATATATGCGGCTGGTGCCAATGTTATGTGCAGACAAATGAAAAAGAGGAGCCAGAATCCTTGAGCATACCTATGGGAAGCGTAAATGAAAGAGTTCGAAAAGTTACTGTTACGCTTTGGGAGGTTCTTTTTTTTTTACCAGAGCAAGTTATGAACATGCCAACCAGCGACGCGGTACATTCTACCCCAGCGAATACCTTCGCCATCTAAGAGCAGCATTTCAGCTACGGACAGTACTGGCAGCGGGTAACCTGCGATTTGCCCTCGTCGAAAGTCCCGTGAAAAACGTCCAGCTATAGAGAAATAGTGGTAAATGAATGGTACCAATTGATCAAGGAAGAAGCCATTTTAAATATTTGTAGTGTGTTCAATTGTTGGTACTAGAAGATCCATTCATTGTCCGGTTGAATACTGGCCGCTAATGGGGTACTTGGCACCCTGGGCGATTCACGTTTCATTCGCGACTCATGCCCTCGCCACCAAAAAAAAAAAAAAACTCCTTGTCCCATGTTTAAGTATTCAACAAGTATAGTTTACATAAGAATAAATACACAAAAACTAATGTGAAGTGTAAAAATTTACCATAGGCACCAAACCCGAATCGCCCTTGTTTCCATGCCCAGTCGAATTGCTCATCAAAGTAGAAGGTCGAACAGTTATCGTCCCCTACAAGAAGACTTGTTATCAGAAAATTGACAAAATTCTTTTAAAGTTCTTACGTGATGCCATTGTTACGTTGATACCTCGGAGGCCCACATGAAGGCCCAGCGTAATGTTACAACTCCGGAAGTGGCCTCCTTGACTGGGAAGGAATGCTTCTGTATCGACACTTGCAGACTCCCATTCACGGCTAATTTCCAGCCCTGTATTGACATCCCAATGCCTCAAATGCTTTTGATATGCAGTCAGAAACCATCACAAAGATCGTACTCGAAACAAAAAAGCAATGGTGAATGTCGGAAGGACGCAGAAAAAGAAAGCATATTCGCTTTCCGATGCTTTTTTTTTGTGGGGGGGGGGGTCCAAGCTTCTTTCATAACATTGTCCGAGAAATATCTGAATATTTTTGAGGCAAGTTATTCGGTTTGGCCTAGTGTGACGGTACTGCCTACGGTATGGATTTATAAAGGAGAAAACCCTTGGGGGTCTCTACCGGGCCCTATAACTCTAGCGTCTTATGTAATTAGCTTACCCCAGATGGCTCCGCCTACACAGCACGAAATAATCGTAATTGACCAAGAACGTATACGCTGTTTCAAAAGTAAAATTTTGAATTAGTTCAAGTGGGAAATTTGACAGTATTGAATTACATGTAGCGGATCAGGACCAGGAACTCCCACACATATACTGACGAGCACGGTTATCAGCACAAACACAACGGTGCCCTCCTCGAAATCCATACTGGCCGGTCGGTAGATACTTCCATAGTCGGTTGGAAACACGAAACCCATGTTTGCAAGTATTGCTGCACTCAAGAACTATTGTTTTTGAAAGACTAACAAGTCTTAGACCCCATTAACCTGAAGGGAGCAAGTACACACGCCCTACTCGGAGGAAACAACGAGTTCGTCGGATGCGGTTTTCTTCTAGATATGGCAGCTTCCGTTTTCGAACGGGGTTTCAACGAGCTGGTTACGACTTGTCGCCACGAGCATGTTCAACGCAATGGATTGGTGCGTTGTAGTCTTTTTGGCTGCAATCTCGCAAGTTTTTACGGGTAAGTGTCTACACTAGTGCAGAACACAATTAAATAGTTGTACCTTTTCAGATTCACACGCATCGGTTACCAACAAACCGGATAAGGATGTGTGGGTGAACGGTACAAATCCTAATCAAAAGTTTGGGCTCTTGGACTGGCTTATATACGACATCCACGACTGCGAAAATGATGACTATTGTCAAATTGACGAAAGGCCAGCACAAGCCAACAGAAACTTGGATGGATTTTACAACAATCCATCCCAGCCATTACTTGGTGCAGTAGGTAAGGTTTTTGGTCATCGCTTTACTAGTTGACAAACTTACTCTCTTTATCTAGACACACCTCTGCTGAGACGAACAGGGGCGTTTTACGAGGATGGCGTTTTTCGCCCTGCAGGATCAAAACGTCCGAACCCATTAGATCTTAGTGCCACTGTTATGAAAGGCGCGTCGGGTACGATCTCTAAAACGGGTAAAACAGCTTTGCTAGTCTTCTTTGGGCAACAGCTGGTGGAAGAAATATTGGATGCCCAGCGTCCAGCGTGCCCACCGGAGTATTTCAACATTCCTATTCCCAAAGACCATTTCTATCGGAACTTTACCAACTTTGAAGAGATTCCAATACTTCGTACCCGTTACGATTCGACTTCCGGTATTGGGCCAAATAATCCACGTCAACAGGTATGTCTCTTTACCAGTACTTACAATTTTCGTTTAACGTAAGAAAATATTACCTTTCTCCACAGCTGAATGAAATTACCCCGTTTTTGGATGGTAACCTGGTCTACGGTACATCGACCTCATGGACAGATATGCTCAGACATTTCGCGAACGGAACCTTAGCTCCAGGTGGAATGTTGGCCTGGTCGGATCCGGATCGACGTTTTCCGGAAATGAATCACATTGGCCTTCCAATGGCAAATCCTCCTCCTCCGGTCCTCCACCATCTGTGGAAGGAGCAGCATCGAACCGCGTCTGTGAACCGATTTTTCCGTAAGATTGTAAAAGACTTAGGCAGGATCTTTTGTCATGCATTTGCCACTAGTTTTAGGTAACCCGCGTGGAAACGAGAATCCTATGCTGCTTTCGTTTGGGATTTTATGGTTTCGTTGGCACAATCATGTAAGTTGCCTGTCAGAACAAGTTCTGCCATCTACTCCTTTACTATTTCAGATTGCAGCATACCTGGGCAAGATACACCCTACGTGGAGTGGTGATCGAATATTTAACGAAGCTAAAAAGTGGGTTATTGCAACTTATCAACACTTGGTCGTGAATGTTTGGTTACCTGAATGGATCGGTGAGCGCATACCCGAGTACAGTGGCTACGACCTGGCCGCTAATCCTCAAATCGAACAGTTATTCCAAACGGCCGCCATGAGATTTGGACATACGTTGGTGCCGTCAGGTAGAACCGTTCATTCCTGATGATTGAATTACCTACTAAAGCTGTGAACTCAATTTAGGTGTTTATGTTCGTGGATTTGCTAGGGATGGCTGTCAAACCATACCAGTGACCTTAAGACCAGGCAGCTCGTCCTCAGCTCACAGTTCAGCCTTGCGAACGTGCAATTCCTTATGGATTCCCCAAGTAAATGTTATTTTTTATAGATAAAAATACCACTGAAGAACCTTACAGTTTACATTGTTCCTATTAGGATGTTGTGTTGCGGAATTTAAGAACGCCCAGCGAAAGCGATGTTATAGACATTGATCGTATTTTTATGGGATTGGCGTCCCAGTTTTCGGAAAGAGAAGATCATCGAATAGTCGAAGATTTACGAGGTATTTCTTATATTAAAATTTAAGGGCTACTAAGATTAGGTAGTTTAAGGCCCCGGTATACACAAACCCCCTATGGGCGAATAACATGGGAAGATTTCAGACACCATAATTTGAAAACGGTCAAAATGTCAAAGATATTGTTTCGATAGTAAAGTTGCTATTAGTGATGACTAGTACACAATATCGAGTTTTTGTGAAAAAAAGGAGTTTGATAAATTTGTAAACTTTGACTGAATGTGGGCTACTTTCTTGTTATACAGAAAAATGGAAATCGGGCAATGTAGTGCACTAGCTCTGATTTTTTAAAGTTTTATGATAAAGAGAAAAAAGAGATCTGTTTGGTAGTTTTTGTGATATTGTGTATGAAATTTCAAGGTTTTGTTTGATTTTGTTATGCTTTACCGCTATCCAGAGTTTCTGTTTGACTTCGTTTTGCTTCTGTTATAAGTCAATTGAGCAAACCTACCTCCTAAGAATAAAAGTGTGTCCCTATCTATTATTTTTTAAAAATTTCGGAAGTTGTGTATACTGGGACCTTAACTCTATAAGCTGTGACTTGGGTAAACAGCTAATATACCGATATATTAATGTTTCCAATAATTTTACGATGTGAACGTCGCCATGTTTGGTCCCACATTGCCCTTTTCCGGCGCTCAAGTATTTCTATTTGCTATCCTGAAATGGTGTGACCATGTGTCTCTCCCATTGGCTATTTGAAACGACGTATTTGAAAACGGGTATCTGAAATGGTGGGAAACGTCTTTTGGGACCAAACATGGTGACGTTCAGTAAGAAATATGGTGTCGTCGGAATAATCAGTCAATCCTACATCAGGGTTCGTGTTTGGGCCTTTGGAATTCCCTCGGCGTGATTTGATGGCCGTAAATATCCAGCGCGGAAGGGATCACGGTGTTCCTGACTACAATACGGCAAGAGAAATGGTGGGTCTGGAGAAATTCAAGAATCTTTTGGAATTTGCTCGTTCCCTTAGACACGGACCTTCTTCGCATACGGTCATGGAGACGGATGATCGAGTGAGTTGTCACATTAATAAGCGACAATAATATAAAGAACGGACTATTAGGTAATTGTCCGCTTGAATGCACTGTACAAGGGGAATTCAACTCACGACCCGATTGACGACATTGATTTGTGGGTCGGTGGTCTCTTAGAGACCACAGATTATCCAGGAGACCTCTTCAAGACCGTATTAAAAGACCAGTTTTCACGCATCCGAAAGGCTGATAGCTATTGGTACGCGAATTCTGCTAACGGGTATGTACTATTTCTTTTCGTTTTCTCGTTTCTTCTTTGTGTTGTCCGAGAAAAGTTCAAGATTGTGACATTTCTTCGATAGACTTTTCACCAAAGACCAAATTACGCGCATCGAAGAACTAACCATGTATGACATCATAATGTCAGTCACTCGTATGGACAAAGATGATCTTCAAGATAATCCCTTTCTTGTCCCGTCAGATGATCCAGGTATGCTAGTGTTTGTGTCTTTGTGTAGACTAAGAAATCTGTCGTTGTAGACTTCCCTGGTCAAGCTGTGTCCCCAGTTTGTATGGAAAAATTCACCAACGTAGCAAATTGCCGCAGACCGGGCACGTTGTTCGATACAGACGTAGTTTTTCGCTGTAGAGCATTTCGGCAACCAGGGTCAAAGAATGCGACCATCGAGGAGTGTACTGAGCTTGGTACTTACTCGTACTTTAGTGGGAGTGAAGTTTCCTACACAATCTCTGTTATTGTGGTTCTCGCTTTAATCGTAGGTAAGATAACCATATCGTAAATCAGAACTTAAATATATCGCCTTTAATGTACAATGTTTTATTTCCGTAGGGCCTGCTGTCGCGGTTCGTGTTATGTTACAAATGAGGCATGGGTTTGAAGATCAGAAAAATAAGACCTCCAAAAAAATTGTCAGGACATCTCTTAAGCGCTTTGGTCCTGAACATTCTGCTACAGCAATTATATCAGGTACCAAGTGAACATTTCCTATGCTTCTTAATATTTTATTTTATTGAAATAGCAACTGAGTACCAAGGCAGTCAAGAAGGATCGCGAACCGTCCACTTGACTCTGTCAGCTTCTGTCAAAAATATAAGAATTATTAGCGAAACCGGTCATGTACTCCGAACTATTGACATGGGTCGAAACCTGGGATATGAACTGGTTTCCAGTTCCGATAGTTTCACGGTAGTTCTAAAACTCCCAAGGGAATACGATCTAGTGAGTCTACTTCATTCATTCGATTTTATTTAAGCGTAAAAGTTAAAGCACTTTTTATTTATTTCTTAGGTTCTGCGCTTTGGAAACTCTGAATTGAAAAATGGCTTTTTGAATGCATGGCAAACGTTTTTAAGCAAAAGTGGCTTAGAAGATAAGTTGTGGGTAGTAGAAACGGAGCAGCAAATATTGAAGAAAGCTGTAACGTTTCAGAAACGCCGCGCGAATTTGCAACAGTTCTTCCGTTCAGCCTTTTCTCATGTAAGATCGAATACTAATTTAAGAGTGCAAAGCAAACTCGTATAATTATTCTGTTTAGGCGTTGGCCTTGGAGGGATATGGAGACCAATTATCAGCAGGGTCCGCTCTCACGGAGTTGACTCGTGAAGAGTTTGAAAACGAGCTACGACTGACTCCAGGCTCAAAATTTGTAGAAAAGGTATTACTGTTTAAGGCAAAATCTCTTTCTATAACGCGATTACTGTTAGATGTTTAACGTCGTTGATAAAGACAAAAATGGCTACATCTCTTTCAAAGAACTGGTAGATTTGCTCGCCATTTTTTGCAAAGGTAGGGGTAACTCTTTATTTCGATGGTAATAACCCTGTTCGTTATGTTTGTTCAGGAACGTTTGATGATAAATCAAGGTTACTGTTTGAAATGTTCGACAGCAAAAAAGCCGGGAAACTGTCCGTTTCGGAATTCGTGGCTATGGTCCAATCTTTGATAGAGCTTTCGAAGGACGACGTAACCACAGACCAAGTTGGTGATGTTGTAAATGTCATGCTGCAATCAATCACACAAGAAAACAAGGTAAGTTCAAGAGTGACAAATGTTTAGTTGTTTCCCTATGCAATGCTTGCTTTTTTTTCTAGGAAGAGATTACTTTTGACGAGTTTCGCAAGCTCCTCTTTCAGCATCATGAAACTTGGGACAAGCTGCAACTTGGATTTACGGGACCAGACGTACCTTCCGAGTTTCACAATATGGCGTCCATCGAGTTGCATAGGTACGAAAGTTGCAATGACATCTTTGAAACAATTTTCGGTTAACTTCTTGTGTGTAATTTTTGTCAGGCCCTCAATTGCGCCTGAAAGTCGAGGAACGGGCTCAAACCATGATGGCCTGATAAGTCGTCTCAGCTTTACCCAAACCAAAGTGAAATATCAGAAAGGACTCTGTGCGATTGTGGCACGTCTCATGAAAGCACTGGATTATTGGCGTTTGGAAGCGTTTTGGTTGACATTTTTCACTCTCTCTGTGTTTGGAGTCTTCATTGAGCGCTTTTATAGTGAGTTGAACGCAGTTTATTTCTTCTGATATCAATCATTTTCAACTTCGTTACAAACCTGATGTTACTGTAGCTTACAGCGAGGAAAAGGAGCACTCTGGCTTGCGCCGTATTACAAGTTACGGTGTTCCTGTAACACGAGGGGCGGCTTCTGCAATGATGTTGTGTTTTACGGTGCTTCTGTTAGCCCCTTGCCGTCATGTCATCACTTTTTTGCGAGAAACCGTTGTAGCTAACTACGTTCCTTTGGACGCAGCGAGTAGTTTTCACACTTATGCGGCAATTTGGGGAATGTTCTTCGCGGGTAAGCTTGTTAATGCTCTTTATGAACAGCTGCAATATCCCCCATTTTAACAGTGCTACATACAATTGGTCACTTGTGGAATTTCTACAACGTTGCTACGCAACCAGCTTCCGACTTAGCCTGTATATTCAACGAGTACTACTTCCGGTAATAGCTACATACTTTTTGTATCGAAAATTAACCCCCTTGGTATTACCAGGAGCCATTTGCTTCCGAAATTTCACGATTGGCTGTACGGAACGCTAACCGGTATTACGGGAGTACTTCTTGTGCTGCATTCTTCCATCTTGTTTTTCTTTTCGCTGCCGGTCGTGCGAAAGAAAGTTTATCTCGGGTTCTGGTGGACCCACCGTTCTTACCCGATATTTTATGCTCTGCTATTAATGCATGGCGCTGCTCGCTTGGTGCAAGAACCACACTTTCCGTATTACCTTACAGGGCCTGTCTGTATATTCGTCATAGAACAACTTATATCTTTGAAAAGACGGCGTTCAGTAGTGCAGATAATTAAGGCTGAGATCTTACCGTCAAGTATGTAAAGCAGTGTGTCTGCCAAATTCGAATATTTTATTTTTTTATTATTTATTCACTTATTATTTTTTTTATCTTACCAAGATGTTACCAAATTGGTGATTCGACGCCCTGCCGAATTTGACTTCCGATCAGGGCAGTGGGTGAGTATATCTTGTCCCGTATTGGGGGATAGTGTGTTCCACCCGTTTACGCTTTCGTCGCCACCGCAAAGCGCGGACCTGACGGTACATATTCGTGCGGTAGGACCATGGACTATCAGACTACGGGATTCTGTACAAGAAGCTTTAACACTGTCGCGACCATTACCACGGGTGAGGAATATTTCGCGTCGTAGCTCATTTTGACATGGTTTTCGCCGAACATTAATAGGTGTGCATTGACGGCCCTTATGGCGAGGGACACCAGGACTGGGGTAGGTATCAAGTGGCATTGCTAGTGGGTGGAGGCATAGGAGTGACACCGTTCGCATCTATTCTGCAAGATATGGTTATCCGAGCTGGTATGGGAACTAGAATGCAATCGCTTAAAAAGGTACTTTTCCAATATATCCCCCCCCCCCCCGTCTTTTACAGTATTTCGATATGGTGTTTCCGCGAAAGATACGAGAAAAAAATAACTAAGACCGTTTTCTTTAGGCTTATTTCTTGTGGATTACTCGAGACCAGAGGCAATTCGAGTGGATGGTGGATCTGTTACGAGACGTCGAAGAGAAGGACAAAAACAATTTGATATCATCGCACATTTTTATTACTCAATTTTTCCAGAAATTTGATGTCCGTACTGTCATGCTGGTAATACTGCATATTTACATTTTCAATGGATCAAGACATAATTTGTGCGTTTAGTATGTATGCGAGCGGCATTACCAAAAAGCTAGCCAGCGCTCTCTATTCACGGGTCTACGTGCTACCACCCATTTTGGTCACCCCGACTTTAAATCCATTTTTCAAGTTATAAGTGATCTTCACCCTGAAGTATTACAAAGATTACATGCTTGTAAAGCTACTAAATTCGAGATGTTTATTAGGTGCGGAAGTTTGGGTTATTCAGTTGTGGACCTCGTCAGATGACACGGGCGGTTGATTCTGCATGTCGACACATAAACGGTCAAGGGGATAAGCAATTTAAGCACTACTTTGAGCATTATTAACCGGCGTGCGTGCTCCTCCCTAGCGGTCGTGGTTAAGGTGGAAGAAATTCGCAACTTGAACTCGTTTTTCAAGTGCACTGCAGCCGCGAAACAGATCTGCGTTTCAGATTCTGTCTTCTTTGCAAAATTGAAATCAATTTAAGGCCGTTAATAGTTGCGCTGCTCATTGTTTTTCTTACAGATTATCAACTCAATTTCCACTAATTCGCAATACGGTGAACGGACATTTTCTGGCCTAACAACTATGACCTAATGAGAGTAACGAAATGTTGCACAAACATGTAATACCTGACAGTTACGCGAATTTTGTGCGTCATTTTATTCTTAGTCGTTGTCTGCCACATCTTCGCTTTTTTTAAACTCCTGTCTTAGTGCGCTGAATAATAAATCTATCCGGAAAAGAAAACTACTGTACTTCTACAGCCAATTTTGTATGCAATGGCCTTTTGGTAAAACCTCTATCCACTATATGTTTTTCGAAACTGCTCTAAACTCCTTCATTCATCCGACCAAAACGGTTTTGATATAATGTAATGGGAAACACGGCAAAAGTAAAACTTCTGCGACCTAAACGTTAGTAATATAACAAGAAACAATGGCTGTAGTTTAAACTGTCTCGATTGTTATGAGAAATTGCTCGAGTTTCATGTCACCACGTCAGTCATTTTTGGTGTACCAATTAGGCGGAGGGTGTCCCGATTAATCGAAATGCTTGGAATATGGAATTAAGGTATTCAAATGATCTGCTTCGATTAAAGCTCTAAGAATATGCAAGAATTTTTGCTCTGTCTCGTCAAATAACCGAGAAAATTGAGCTTGAATACGTAATCATGCCCTTAGGGCATCGCAGGAGCCAAAAATTTTGAAATCCCATAAGGAATAACATGCGAAAAACGACGAAGCATGATGTCTACCGTCCCGTCTACTCTTTCCTGTTCCCTTTCCCTCTTCCTATGTTATCTTGATAGTTCCGATTTTTTACAGAACATATCAGGTACCATAGGAAATAGCATTTGAAGCGAGACAGGGAGTCGGATGGGTCTTAGACCTTTTTTTCCAATAGAAAAATCCAACTGCAAAAGCAGGGATACGAACCCTGGACCTCACGATCTCAAGGCAATGCCTTAGACCGCTAAGCCATCCGAGCTTGTGTATACGTAGCAGAAAACTAATCCTTGAATGCTATTGTTCCTTGCCGGTTCCACTACATTGCACTGCACCAGGGTTCTGTTGAAATCAGCTATTCGCTGTTCATAGCTTAGTTCGACACTGATACACATGGTGCTGACAGCAAAATACACGCCGTTAAATTTGTTTAAGTGCTCAGACTTGTAAAATGGCGAAAAGCCTTAGAAGTAAATGGAAGCGCAAAATGCGTGCTATTAAACGCGTGCGCTATGACGCGAAAGCTCTGGAGAAAATGAAGGTAATGTTGAGTGAAGCCGAAGAAAGGGAAGCAGCACAAAAGGAGCTCGAAGTCAAACTCAACGAACAACAAATGGCAGAACCAGGTATAATATTCTTGTATTTCATTGTTGTAGCTGATATAATATTTTCCGGTTTATACTCTTAGATCCCACTGCAGACGAAGCTAATGGTGAAATGGCTGTAGACAAGCCAAAATTCAATCCTAGAACTTTGAAGAACGAGGATAACAAATACCCTGTTTGGATGAATCGAAGAGCAATCAAGCGGATTTTAACGAAAGTTAAGAAAGTGAACGCCCAAAAGAAAGCAAAGAACTCGAAAGCGCCGAAAGGATGGAAGACGGCTTCCACGTAGGGGTTTGACATGGGTGTTTTCCTTTTATTTGTCTAATTTGTATTACACAGCAAATACACACATTGAAACACTAGGTTAACGGCTAAATCTGAGGGTATGCACAGTTAGTCTTTTTTCTTGTCAGTTATAGACTTCTTTTCGGAGATTGCACCAGTATCGGCATTGTTTTCTTCAGGAGCATCTTCCCCTTTCTCCATTTCTTTGGAGTAACCGTACTCATTTACACGCGTGGGATCCACGCGGTAAATGTAACGTTGATACAAGAAGATAAAGAAGATTATGTCTATAAAGAAAAACATCGTTGAAACATTTCCTTGAAAAAAAAAACATTAGCTGATAAAAAAGTATTTACCATCCCTAAAGCAACCAATACGGTATAAAGTTGGCATCCGAATCACAAAGGAAAACAAATCGTCGACGAATGTGTTTAAAGCTTTGTAGGTCAACATACGCCACGGCAAGTGAGCCACCGACTTCATTTTGTAATTAATGAAGAGCTGAGGAGTCATCATAATAAAACCTAGGAGCAAGAATAGTCATTTCAGGTGGTACTGTTCTATGCAATGCAACTCACCAAATGTAAGAAGGAACCCGTACATCATGTTTAGTACCCATGAATACCAGCCTTTGTGCTCTTCATAAATTAAGGAATAAATAGCGTACGCGACAAGCAAGGGATAAAGGGCCCAGGACAGGTAGCGGAAGGCCATCTGATCATACTGTCTGGTCTGTGATTCAACATAGGAACTCTTGTCTTTAAAAACTAAGCGAGGGCAGATCCCAAGAATAGGGTTTTCTACATCAATGGATACATCGACAACCTAAAACAAAAAGAGTTATACAACAAAGTTTCATACTAAAAAGAACAACGAACCTTCTTAATTTTCCACAACTCAATCACTAGTCCAACGCCACATGATATTCTGATCAAAGTGTTGGTTTCATTGTCTAGAACGTACAACAATACCACGGCTGACTGGAAGACATTGAAAAACACCGACCTCACAGACAAGCCTTCCAAAGACTTGCGATTCTTCCAAAATTGGATATCTAGTAACGCAAACTAGAACCAAATCTATGTTTTCTGTCTGAAGTATTACCGTTCTTGAAGGCAAGGAATTCAAAAACACTGTGGACAATCGACACCACAAATGTTATTCCTAGCAGATAAGGGTTTGTGTCCAAAAGTGCCTCTTTCAAAGAATCCTGCTCCAAGTCATCATCTTCTTGTTTGTCTCCCAGAAGAGAATTTACACTCCACTTGGAGCGCATTGTTTGTGCTGAATACATCTGGAACTTCAGCATTGACAAAGGTTGAAACGTCAAGTGTAATGGTACTCGCCTAAACAAATACGAATGATTATATAGATATTTTTAAACAAATATTTTTACTTCAAAGTTGAATTAATTGGATAATAGTCTTTGGCTAGATTCCAATAGTCATTCACAAACAATACGGGCTTGTAGTATTCTCCGGTGGGCAAGAATTCTATAACTGGAAAATTTCACATTCACATTAGGTTTGTTCCATGATTAGCGTAAGTTAACATACACTCATCCAAAGGCGGGGGCACCGCACCCGATGTCCATGCTGTATAATCATAAACCATATTTAACGTCAGATTGGGATGCCAATAGCTTGTGATCTCCTCCTTTACAGTTTCAGCTTTCTAGCAAAGGAAAAAGGTTAACTCCTTGCATTTAAAATTACCCAATATACTTTAATCTCTTCTTCGGTTGCACTGGTTTCGCCCGTAAGAAGGTTTGACGTACGACTGTATTTTCGCTTCCTATACCGATTGAGTTGCTTGGTGCGATGGATAGTGTGTTTTCTTGAATAAGACTCTTTCCCACTACTGGGATCAGGTGAAAATCCAGCTCGAACGACATAAGCGTGTAGGTATATCGTACCGTTATTAATCACTCCCTAAGAAACAGTAATGAAAATGCTACAGAAGATGAGAAAAACAGTATGCAACCTACGGCTGGTAAATCGATTTCAGTAGAAATTTGAAAAACTCCATCTTTGCTACGACCGCCATACCAATCGCCGTATAGTATATCATTCTCAGTCCAGATCAAAGCGCCTGGGTCTTTAAAATCTGGCTTCTCGGATGCCTCAGAAATATACACGTACAAATCCTAGAGAAAATCATTTTCTTATTGTCTCCCTTTCTTATCTTGTTGAAATATTTACCATCATTGTGCCATTTGCGTATAAGTTTGTTGACGGGGCTCGCAGCTCTCCTGAACCTTGGGAAGTCCCCGGAGTAGGCTGAGGTCTCCGGAACATGGTGGAAATGAAATAAATAATAAGGGCGCGTAGAATGAGGGATTTGGTCATCGCAAAAAATGATTCGGCCCTAGAGGGTTGCTGAGCAACGGGCGGCTGTTCATTACTGTTCGCTGGATCTGCAACCTAGTAATAAAAAGTACGAAACAAAATCAGAAGTATATATTAATGTGTAGAACAGATTCAAGAGATGTTTGTGACCAACAGAATATTTGTGGAGATATGGCCCATTAGATGGAGACTAGCCCTTGTTAAAAATATTGGGCAACTCCAATTTTAATGAACGGAATCAATTATGAAATTACGGGAAAATACTACGACAAATGACATAAATTAATATCTTCTTTGGTAACATTATTATTATTATTTTCTCCATTACTCTCAGCTTGACAGTAGTGACCGAGCCATGAGGTGAAAAATATTCATTTAAATAAGATATCGTTTCTCTGAGAAGATCAACACTCCTGAAAAGTTACAAAGGAAAGTTCTTTGAAATCTAATTTACCTCATTAGAGGCCCCATCGTTTATATTGGATGCCGGTCGAATCTGCTTCTCACCCTCGTCCGCCATGTTTTCTGACAAGACGTTCAAAGACGCCTTTTAGGAGCCGAATCCTACCAATTGCGCCGGGACGTGGTGCCATCTCTTGATAAAGAGAAAGTAGCAAATGTACATGGATTTGCCGGGATTTCAGGGTATGCTGAAAAAAGGTTTACTTGACGCCTTTTCGGAGCGTGTAGCGCTCCCGTCGCTGCCTTTTAGGAGCCAACTTAGCCAACTTGGGAACTGTAATGAAAGATATGCATGAAATGAACACCTAAAGTATTGTACAAAAAATACAATAAACATTTATATGAATACAAGCATATTATTTAAGTTATTTTCTCGCTTTTTGTCGATAAATTACCCTGTCTGTGGTTTGCCGTTTTATTTTTCCTTTAATCTAATTATGTAACAATAGAGAAACGTATTCACAATTATTCTAATCTAACACACCTATTCACATGTATTACGAATCAATTTCGCATGTGAAAGCTGGCAGGGAAATTCTCGCAAATTGAACTATTCCCTTAGCAGCGAGTAATTCCTTCAGTGGCATCCTACCTTCTTTTCTCCACCAAGACACAACTACGCGTGATAGTGAATAACTATCTTGGGTAACTTATCGGCGAAGAGCTCCTAAAAGGCGTCAAGTAAACCTTTTTTCAGCATACCCTAAAATCCCGGCAAGCGCGCCACAGAAGTGTTGGCGGCCATATGACGAAGCTTTTAGCAGGGCCGATTTTCTGTGGCTCCTAAAAGGCGTCAATTAATGGCTTCATGTTTTCTGTGGATGACCCACACAGTAGGGCAGAGGGAATATCAAGCCCCTTCCTTATGGACCTTTTGTCACCACTTTTAGAAGCCGCGGGCCAGTGCCCAAAAATGGAAGGGGTGGGCAAAGCAGCTTTAACGACGCCTTTCTCAAAGCGGGAAGCTTGAAAATTTGGTTCCATGCGTATATCGATACCAATGCAGAAATATCGATTCCTTACCTACAACGGCCTGAGCAAGCCACGGAACAAGCGGGCAAATACGAACTACTGTCTATCTAGAAACTTACCATTTTTACAAGAACCGAGATTTTATGAAAGCGCAATACAACTGTTATACTATAAAGAATAGCCACATCCATTTAGGAATAATTTCCTTTAATAACAGCCCCACAAACTTACCACATGTCAACTTGGTCTGTCGTGCAAACTGACGCATTCGTCATCCCCCTGAAAGGAACTGAGGCAAATTTGGACGATAACGGTGTCAGTTCAAGACCGACTATGTCCTCAACCCGTGACGTCAGTTTATACGTCCGAGGCAGGCTTGGACAGCGAAATCACGTGACTTTGTATACAAGATGGAGAATATTTTTCATTGAATTGAATTTTAAATACATTTTTTAATTTTAAAACGGCTTTTTATTATTTATTATGACTCAAACATTTTCAGGTAGATTATTTCCTTCCTGATAAAGGAAAGACGCTTTTCGAAACATCAAAGGTGGCTGCGTTTTCAATACAATTATAATTATTTTATTAGTAAAATATTTATTTCCTCTTGCATTCATCCTTTCCACGGACCCACACCCAAATAGTTTTGGTCCCAAATTGGTAA
>JAHZNP010001244.1:0-23130 GCA_020615345.1 Triops cancriformis
CAGTGGGTTCGTCGGCATACATAGCATTTCTGTTTACGTAGGCCTGCGTCAGATTACACTTCCCGTACTGTTCTTTCTAATATTGCAAGTAAACAGGTAAAGTTTGCATCCGAATGTAAAGCAACTATTTTCAGTATTATGTGTTTATTAGGGATAAAAAGTGCAAATAAACCTAATAATCTAAATTTTACAAAGCTTAGGAACGCGAATTGAAGATTTACCATGGTTTCGACTTGTTTCTTTTTTAACAGACTTGGCAGGAAAAAAATGTCGAAGAAAAGAAAGTTTGATGAAGATTATGTAAAATACGGTTTCACATACGTAACTGAGAGAGATGGAACTCAAAAGCCGCAACGCTTTCTGTGTTCTTCCGTTAAGATTCTTGCGAACGGGTTCATGAAACCAGCGAAAACTCAAAAACCAGTGAAAACTCAAAAGCCGCAATGCTTTCTGTGTTCTTCCGTTAAGATTCTTACGAACGGGTTCATGAAACCAGCGAAATTGAAAGAACACTTCGTAGCGTTCCACCAAGAATACGAGAAAAAGGACGTTGTTTTTTCCAAGCAAGAAGAGTTCAATTCGAGAATGTCCAATTTTAGGGGGTTTATTCCCATGATTGGCACGCTTATCTGCTTTTGGCTTTGCGATCTTGTAGCCTGGGCCATTCCCGTGATTGGCACGCTTATCTGCTTTTGGCTTTGCGATCTTGTAGCCTGGGCCAATCTGTCTACTAACGTTTCTCTTTTGGATGCCGGTGCTGTTGATATTTGGGGATAGTCACTTTGTTTTACTCGAGGAAAATCTATGCAGGCTGCGCCATCTTCTATTCGTATTCAGACAATGTATTGCGTAGGCGGGGCTACCTCCTAGTGGAGGTGGTCCCTCTGGCCGGTGTCGCCAAGTTGAGTAACCGAGTCCACAACAATAACTAAAGTGCAAAGTAGAAACGCTGCACATTTTCAACCCTATAGGAGGGAAAGTTAACATCGATCTATATAACTTAGTTGATTACCTTATTTGAATCTCCTTTCGTTTCTTTACAGGGAGTAGTGAAATCAACTTTCCCAGGTGGTCACCCAGACAAGTGTCTACCGGACCCAATGCTGAATGGCCTCGAGGCGATGGCAATTATACCTCTGTAATAGTGATTTTTTAATGTGCCTTTTTCTGTTCCCGATTTTAATTTTGAAAAGAAATTACTAATACATTAATTATCGAGAATTGATGTTCTTTACTCATAAACTTTAATTTACATTTTATTAACTTAAATGTATTTTTCAGAGGGCGGGGATTTTCAGAGAGCGGGGTATCGCTTGTGTATGGGTGGCAGTATATATACTACTCCAATCCAACGAGGTATTGTTACAGCGGAGAGCGTGGCATCGGATTTTTTGCTCCGGGGTGCCAAGTGAAAGGCGACCGAATCTAACGCGGAGGAAGAATCTTGGGCTCAGCCCAGCCCTCCGAGGTCATGTCACCTGCGTCAGGAGAGTGAACGGGCCGTGGTCTCAATCCCAATTTGTGTTTTTCCCCGTGTGTGTGTTTCTTTCAATCTTTTTTTTATCTCTTCCTGTACACAATACCGATATAACACGATTCGTTTTGCGGGCTGGCGATTCAGAAATTTCATATGTCCAGAGGACAACACATTTGGGTATACCAAAATTTCATGGATTGATTTCACTGATGTATGCGTTCTGGGTAAAACTTCACGTATACGTTCGCTATAATACATTGCTGAACTGAGTTTGAAAGTCGGGTGAACCCATGCCCTCCAGTTCTTTTTTTTCACTAGAACTAACATTTCCGCTGATACAGTGGGGCAAAACGAAGAATATTGGCAATTACGTTTGTAATAAAGCGTGCTATCAGTCTTTTGCTTTTCCCTCCAAAATTGAACCTCTTTACATTTATCGCGGTCTATCATGTCTCCACCAGCGAAAGTAGTGGTAAGGAATTTGGCGCACCACGGTACGACGCTTGTACGGCTCGAGCCTCCATTCCAAGAAGCCTCATGAGCGTAGCGATTGGTAATCGAGTGCTCGAATTGTACATTCACAACTGTTTACAAGGAATTAGTGTGATATTACAGGTGACAGGAAACTAGGTTGAAAAATTGCTGGACAGCGTGGTCCATGCCTCGTCGACGAGATAGAAAAACGAAAAAGAGGAAGAACATGAAAGGGATTCACCCAGAGAAGAGACTCTTTCGAAAAGCCAGGATAACGAATCGCTGTCGTTGTCCCTCATCTTTTGCTGTCTGCCCTGGCCCGTAGGCAAACTTTTCCCACTTGCGATTTACTATTTCCTTTTGTTTCGTAACGGCTCTGCGACGCTCCCCTCGTTTTGTAGCCCTAACCCCTGTGTACCTCAAAAGTCTCTAAACAGAACGCCTAATGTTAGGTACCCGCCCAAAACACTGGTTCGGAACACTGCCATGATATTCCCCTTGGTTAGCCTCCTGTACGCCCTACCTACATGCCTGCTTTCCTTCCTGCTTGGGTGGGAAGTGTTTCTCGGGGATTCCGTTCCCTTTTCATTTTCTCTCCCCTACCCTTCGTGACTTGCTCGAACCTGTAGGTGCCAAACATGCTGTCTAAATGTTGCTGGCGTTAGCTCTTTCGTGTGTGTGAGGGGGGGGGGGGGGTAAGTGAAATTTTAAGGAGCAAGTTCATCCAGCGCTGCCACACGTTATCTAACCTAACCCAACCCAACCTAACCCTGCCTACAGTGGAAGCCATTGGCAACGGCGTCCGCCGGAGGAGGCAGCTAGTGGTATGAGCGACGCCGCGACCACGTACAGAACGACGCCTTACAGCCCAAGAGCTGGTTGCCTGTCTACCTTGCGGTACTCTACGGCAGATCCTTTTCGCTTGTAATAACGACAAATAATAGCGAAGTAGCGTCCAACGTTTCCGTGGCTCCTTGCCTCCCACCGGAAACCCCCACGTCTACGTTCGAGACGTGCGGAAGCCATAAGGTTCGGCTCACGGGGAACCTGTTAACGTTGGAGACCGCAACGGCCTCCATGGTGAAGTCCAATACAGAGAGCTCATGACGGCCATAATTCGGGTAAGTCAAGGCGGGCGCGAGGCTAAGGCCTCGCTCTGTTGTGTTGTTTTTTATTATTATTTTGATTATATTTCCGGTTTCTAATCCCCGTAAGGGGTAGGGGTGGGGGGAGAGGTGTCCTGCGGTCGATGTTCTGGCAGTTGTTTTTAATGTTTGTTAATGTTTTTTTTGTCTTCCATTTCTCGCTCTCCTCTAGCAAGGAGGCGGCGAGGTGGAAGAGTACGACCACCGTGGTCCCTTCGCCATTCCCTTGGGGCTGGATCTCCCGGGCGAATTATTATCCCGGGCGTATTACTTGCGTTTTCTATCTGATGTCCTAGCGAGGGTTTCGAAATCTCAGATTTCGAGAATTTGTTGATGGCCCACACCCAAACCTGACGCTTACCAGCTTCCAACATATCGGCTGTCTGGCACCCCTCACCCAACAAATGGCCATCGACAAACTAAAACTACTCTCTGGAAGGCTAGCTTAAGGCGTGTCAGCATTAATTAGACAATGTTGGCGATGTTTTCTAGTTTAAGACGAAAGACAAGAAAACGACAGCGGAATTTAAATGAAAATATGCGCCGCAATCAACCCAATGCAAAGGCACACTGATTCGTCGTGTTAGTGTTTCGTACAATAAATAAGTTTCTGCAAACTTTTTTGCCAGTCTTTTTATTAGAGAACTAGTTCATTTATCGTGTAACAATATTGCTGCTGAATGAAAATATTTTCACTAAATTAAAGTCAACTCTTATAAAGGAGAGCTTAGCTTATGAAATAAGACTATTTCATAGAGAAGACAAGCAGATTATTAATGTATGTAGACACGCGACCGTACCTCAATAATACAAAGCCACTAGGGCCAGTTTACTGTAATATTTCCTATAGTTTGTTTTCAGTCACATTTCACCGTTTCTTCATCATTCGCACATCATTCTAAACAAATTTAGTCACTTACACAACAATATCTCCATTGTTCAACCTCACTTTACTTCCGAGATAACGTAACGTGCTAAAAATAACAAAAACACATATAGTAAATTAACAGTAAATCAGCTGACTGTCGATACCAACAATGAGCTAAGTAAATCGCGGCAACGCTGGACAAACTTTTCCTACAGTATTTGCCCTATCTCCGGCTGGGCAGGTTTGGGGTTTGAAAATATGAGGTCGGATAACGTACTGACCGCCCAAGCCCGGCCCCATGTCTTTCTTCTTTGCGCCTTGCCGCTGACGGTGAACGTAAGCCACCTTGCCGATGTAAAAGATAAAATCGTGTTATTGATCTCCAACACAGAAGTAAGCCGCAGCCGAGATAGTGTTGTGGTAGTGAGAATACAGAGAGCGGAACACAGCGCTGAGGACAGCTGCCACCAACGATGCTGATCGAGATTCTTTTAAACTAATGAATAATTAGAACAAAATAACTCATTTTGATACGCAAATATGGATGTGACCAGTCCGTATTATTATAGTGGTAATGACAAACAACTAGGCAGGTTTAGAAGTGAATCTGGACGACGACAGATTTTAGAGATTGTTGCATTACGTCCAAAACTTTATTGTATACTCTTCAACAATGGAGAGGGGTACCATAAGGCTGTTCACGAAAGCAGCAACAAAACGTGAGCTTACGTTGGATATGTATCGACGTGTACTCACGGTCAACTCGATCGCGTATTTACAACTAACACTACGCTTTGATCATTTAATCACCAAATTTTTAATTTACAAAATCGAAACCTATCTTTGTCAGTTTAGATGACAAACGTTACTGGTTGATAGATCGAGTAACAAGTCACGCTTATGGTGATGTCAACTGCCCAAACATATAATAGCACTGAGATAAGTCTTAGCATGTCATTAGATACAATGGTCAAAATTGTAAAAGATAAGTGGGGCCACTGCCTCACAAATCGACTTTCTGCTCCTGTACGCCAACTTTGGAAATGTATGTGTTATTATCGTTAACATAAGAACGTTAGCATCATATGTTGTAACATCAGTAACATAAGAACGTTAGATTCATATGTTGTAACATCAGTAATGGAAAGTTCATTTATTCACAAGCACGTTTTAGCATAAGGTTCGTCAATACACAACTTATTTAAAAACTCTGCGTCTTTACGATTCAAAGTTTCGAAATCTTATTTTACGTCACAGTAGGAGCGATTTAATTAACGTTATTAGTGAGAAAATTTTAAAAGTAGTTAATGGTGTTATTCCGCTAAAAGAAAGGGACAAGCAATGTCTGAAACGATACAAATCTGCATTGCGCAACCAAGCACAACCAAAGAGAATCATGCGCTCGCATCGTAAAGTTTTAGTGCAAAAGGTCGTCAGGGCCAAACCGATGCGGTTGCTGTCCGCAGAGGAAGCCGATAAGCTTCAAGAATTTTTACACGAAGAGAAACGAAGACGTCCAACTGCGTCACTTTCAACTTCAAAGCTCAACCATTTCTATAAAATGGAAGATGAAATAAGAAATTTATTGATGATAACAATACTGACCCTTCCACAAAAGCCTTTAATTTCGAAAAAAAATTCCTTCGTTATTTGGCAGTACATCCTACACTTAATGTAAACCACACTGCTCCAACGGGTTTTATACAAACGTCTTCTCTACCAATGGGCGAAATAGTCTACAAAGATACAGCAATTAAGTCAAACACGTCAACTTTACGTAAAACTCTACATTACCACACACCTGAAACTGTCACTCCTCAAAGCATTCACGCTCCAAACACAGCTTCCAACACGGATCAAGATTTGAGTCCTACCATTCACGATTCTGAAACAACATAAGATCCTTACGAGATTAAAAGAACCATTGAATTTTTAATGAACACAAAACGACTTGAAATTTTAAGCGTTGACCCTAACATCTTATTTATTACACTATATGGTAACAATTCATTTATTAATTTTAACAACACCTACAAGTAACGAACTAATTACTGAAGCAGAACTAGGGTTATGGTCTACCACTCATTCCTAGAAATTGATAGAACCACCTCCAGAACAACAATATTAACATGTTACAATTTGTATTGTATAACTTTCGTTATACAATAGTAACTATAAAAACTATCGTGTTGTCCGTGTCCACTTCACATGTGGACCAAGGGAACTTGCTCTCCTTTTCTTCTTCACATGTATCCCACAGATCTGTGGAAACCAAGTAGTCGTTCCAGACAAACTGTTTTCCAAGTGGAATAACACCGGCCATTCCACCATCAAAAACATTTCCCTGATGTTCAATAGCTTGACATTCCCCTTTTTCATACAAATTGACCAGAACGCTCAACTGATATATTTCAAGAATAAATTTTAACCTTGCGTCGCCACACTTCACCCATAATTCGCTGTAACCGCAGTATGATAGACATGACAAATCTGTGGGGATAAATAATATTCTAACACATTTTTCATTTGTGAGCTCAATGCGATTTCCCATACATGGTTTAACACGTATATCAAATATCCCCAATCTTCCATTTGCTCTGATTGGAACACATCCATTCTTTTCGATAGTTTTTGAAGAACTAAATTTTAATAAATTATCTCAACAGTGTACATTCAGGAAACTTATTGTCTTTTTCATAATACAAGCAGTAACTACCACTTCTCTTCACAGTTAAGTGACTGACTATGTACTTTTCTATCTTTTCTTTTATTATTTCTTTTATTTATTATCTTTTCAGTATATTGACCATTTGGGAACATGTCCTGTTTAAATCATACCCAGTCTAATAATAAATAGGGATACATTAACTACATTGTTCTCCAACCTCCGCCCACTTTCCTTTGTAAATAGTAGGATTGTATTTCATCACCATGTCTTGGTAGCTTGTTTCAACAGAACAATGTCGCTTTCCTGAACGCGATCTGTAGATACAAGTTGCCATAATATGGTTGCACCCAGATGTTGCACCCACGAAGAAAAAGATGGTCGGCAAAAAGATCAAGCTGCAGCGACGAGACAGCGTAGATCAAGTTTCTTTTCCTAATTTTCGCAGTGTGCTTTGCGACAATTTCAACTTTTCTTTTACTTTTGTACTTAATGAGAAGGTTACGTTAATAAGATTTAAAATTATTTCACAAACGACAATTATTAATTTTTTATCCGCGTTTTTTAAAATGAGCTTTCGTAATATTGGTCCACAGTGACGTAACATTTTAACGACGGTTGATATCCTTAAATTTTTCTTTAACACATTCCTCCCTCTTTATTAACTTTTCATGAGGAAATGGCGTTGCTATGATTTTGTCTGAGTATCGATACGACTAAAGAAGCTGAAGGTGGACACAACCGATTTAAAATAAAGGAAGCATCAAATAAGAGTGAGCACTGAGCGAACCCATTTCCGGTAAATTTACGCCCTAAAGAAGTTAATTTTTCACATTTTTCCTGCTACGCACTGTATGTGTAGTAATTGGAATAAACGAAGAACACGTATTTTCTAACATTCTTCGTTTATCAACCATATTTGCATCATTATTTATGCACACAACATACCTGCGTATCTTCCTGAAAAACTTGATAAACAGAAACGCACAGCCCGAAAACAAGTTGTCCATCTTCCCTGCAGTCTGCACATTTTCAATATATTGAAAACAAAGCGCTAACTATTCTAAAAAGAAGTGATGTAACATACGAACATTGACATCTCGAATCTGAGAAAGTGTTTCAGCGATATAAAGCTGCTCAACCTGTACATATAAAGAACATGCACTTAAAGTCAACCGAGTCGAACGTCAACCCAAACCTTGGCCCTGGTGCTTCCTTCAACAAAAACTCCATATAAAGATGTTAGTCGCAAGACACATTCTCCTTCATTAGCTTTTGAGTTTCCACTTCCGGCCACAATCCCGTCACAATTCGATAACAACTCAGTCGAAGTTCCTAACGCAAACCACGCTGTTGACGTGTCGCAGCTTATCAAGGAAGTAGACGACAAATATTTGGAACTTTCTGTAAAAGTTGCCCACTAGCTTATCAATTCAAAGATCCTGAAATATTAACGATTAATGCTGACAATAATATTACAATCCTGGGTCATCACAGACCATTCAGTGATATCGGTCAATAAATTAGCTTTCTCATGTCAAAAGGAAACAGGGAACATCAATTAAGCTCTTAAAAGAAATACTCGAGCTTTGGCGCTCCAAAAGTTTCACACAAAGCTTATTATTCGCAGGCGAATTGCTAACGATATTGCCACTTCACAACAGCGCATCGAGCTAGGCATAAAATCTTCACCTATGAAAACGAGTGCTCTGTAAGATCAACGAAAAAACTATTAAGGTTTTTTAAGTTGGACTCTTTGCTGAAAAGCCAAGAGTTGTTACGAACACACAGTCAAACACCGGTTAGGAAAGCGAAACAAATTACTGTAGGAGGGCTACAAACTTAACATTACCGCACAAAAGAAAAACAATTTCTCGAACTCCAGGTGTTACACCTCTAGTTAAGCGAATTCAATGGACCGGTTTTTAAACTCACATAAAGCTTTGTATTTTTCTCTTCTTTATTCGCATAAAATTTTGTAATACAAATTAATTGGAGAAAAGTCTGCCGCTGTCACTGTAACTCTCAGTATTTTTACTATGGGCGACAAGTTACAAGTTACTGCAGAAGATTAGGGCGATATTTATACCAACCCAACGTCATTAGGGGCCTTTGGTGGTCTTCAAAGTCTTGTTCGGGCTGCGAGGGAGTGGTATCCCAACGCTTGTAACATATGCCCCTTGGACTTTACTCCAGTGCTCTTCATGCTGAAAGACGTGCCATGTAATCCACGTTGATGTGAATAAGGAAGTTTTTAGGGTGAAGCATATCTCCGATATGTCTCCAGCAAATTTTTATAATCAGACTGTCAGCTGTCTCCGAGAATCTTACATTGAAAAGTGAAGTCATTGTACCGGACGCTCACGTAGTGGATTTTGACACAAGCATACGACAGCTCAAACACACGCGTGTAGGGAAGGTAGTGATCATTCAACATTCATAATCGAAACTTTATGTGTAGTCAAATCTTCCGATTATGGATTCTCAGTCCAATACATGCAAAGCGTCTGACTGGAAAGCGGCGCGTGCAGAACGTAAGTCGTTTGCAAAATTGGTCGAAACGAGCGTCTGCATGGTGGCGTGTCGGCACGACATCATGGCGACCATATGTGTTTGTGACTTGTGTCTTATATATAAAAGAGTAACATCTGAATCCTAAAAGTTTTTCTGCCGAGCCTATGGAAGTGTGCTGGACCTGTTAAGCAGCGCATCGAGGAGCGTTTGTCCTGACCCGAAAATGTAAGTGGTATGTCCAACGATCCATCACGGATGGTGTTGCAGCGGTTCGTATCAGGAGTTATAAAATTGAAGTGTCAGCTGCAGCTGGTATGTTTTCATCCGGTTTTGTCAGAAACGTGTCGTCCATCCACTAGCAGACAAGATAAGTCATTCTGACCATGATATTTTTTCCTTTTTAATGCCTATTTGAATTAGAAGATATGTCTATCTATAATATGTGATTGTCCGCTTTGCCTATGGAGAAGCACTTTATCGTAGCAACGTAGTCGAAGTACGTACGTACGTTGTCATGTGTGCTTGAGTTCTTAGAAGTTAAAAAAATGCCTCGTTCATTCGTATTAATCATCTTCTGCTTTACGTAACAAGCCTGCCGTGCTACAAAGGCAAAATGACTATAGGATGTCAGTTGTTTCCCGGCAAAGTTGTCCATATTTAGCAACAAGTTGTATTTTTATAGTCATAAAGATTCTCTTTTATTGTGATTTTTTTAATTCACGGCTTACTTGAGATGGATGGAAATTAACTTAAGCATTTCACTTCTTAAATTAAAGTGACAGCTTCTGCGCAGTTATCGATGCTTTATAGTAATGTCATCACACTCTTTCGTCGTAAAAAATTCGTTATTAATAATTCAATGCATGTCTTACAAGGGTGTGATACGTTCATGGACAGTTACTCGCTGCGCCCTGGATCGCTGCAAGTAGCTACTTTGGACTGAAGTTTCCTTTATGCATCATGCCGCTAATTTGAAATGAACTATGGGAGCTGCAGCGAAAGTTGAAAAGCTGCTTGAGTAATCAAGCAGCTTTTCAACTTTCGAAGTCACAAGCAACTTTTAAGTCGACAAAACCGCCTGCAAGCAGAAGCGAGAAAGAAAGGATGCAACATGTGGAGTGGTACAATAAACTGAGGAGTTAGGCCCACAACGCTTGCGAATTCCCCGAGTTGGCAGAAACTGGCGTGATCGATGTGCATTGTGTTACGAATTGTTCAATAGCAAGTTTACATATACTGATGTGTGCTGTGTCTAGGCGACCGCTACCGACTGACCAAGCCATCGATCTCTTCACTAAAATAGAGACGATCAGAAAAGAGCCTGAATATTTGGAAGAGAAACGCATGATTTGAGCCGATACTACTAAGAGAAAGAGAAGGCACTCGAAAGAGAAGACTTTCATCCTAGCATGCTTTAGCCCGCTTACGGATTAAAAAATACTGTTTACCTGAAACCAGTGACGAATTTACTCTGGACGGCCTGAAGGCGTTGGTTATTAAGAGACAACTTCACATTTCTCTATCCCGAGAAGACGCTATACGGTGATTTCAAGCCGTCAAAGATTGTCCAGCTGTTAGCACTGAGACCAATGAACTGGTACACGAAGAGGACGATAAAGCCGAACCGATAGAGGACAGCGATTGGGACGACGTGGAATACTTCCCGAAGCAAAGTTTTGTCCTGTAGAATACGAAACCATTTTAGTTCAAGCATAAAAAACTTAACCTGTCAATCAAGAAATCAAACGACTTTAATCTTAATTTAAAAAGTGTGTATGAAAAAATATATATAGTTCTTTATTCTAACGATACAAGAGTCCTTTAAGTGAGTAAACGTTTTTAACTTACCATCGTTTTCAGCTTCCTCATCATCGTTTTCAGATCATCCTATTCAATTCCTTGAAACAATTCCTACAGATTAAGTCACTTATTTGTCGCACGAAACAAACGGAACTAAGTTGTCCAATAATTTCAAATTTGTTTTCCGTTCAGTTAAAATCATCGCTGTAACATTGCTGTCGAAGCTTCTGTTACTGCAAATGTGGCGGTAGATAAGAAATTGCCATGCTGCTAGACCTAGTTGTGCGGGTCGCTATATGGGCACCATAAGCAGAAGATGGGTTTACATGTGTTCCCTGCACAGCTTGGAGCCGCCAGCGGCACCAGTTAGTTGCGCGATTGAATCTTCGGCAACGGCAGTTGAAATGGTATAAGGTAGATGGACCTCTCCCTATTTTGTTTTCCGTAAGATTGTCTCCTGTGAATAATAATCTTTATTTTCTGTAGAATCTTTCCGCACTGCCAGAAGAGCATCCCGCACTAGAAACAAATAACAGTGCAAAATGAATCTGTGAACCTGTAAACCTGTGATGAAAATATTAATGGGAAACAGCACTAGAAATAATTAACAGTGCAAAATTAATCTGTGAACCTGTAAACCATGTGACGAAAACAATTAGACAATTATTTTTGCAATGAAAACAGTTTCACGATTAATTTTCGATAAAATAAAACATACAACGGAGAAGAGAAATTGAGGGTGAAATTAAAATGACCATCGTTGAAAAATGTTATTACATTGTGAATGCATATTGGGTAACTCTGGATGATCATTTTACGTACAAACCATGGAAGACCCATGCAAATACAGCGTTGGTACAATCGAGGAATAATTGAGGACATGGACTTACGTCAAAAAGTGGATAAAACTAGCATTGGGATGTATGATTGTTGGGCTCCATTCGTCGTCGTTCTGGGGTGGTGGCGATGACGTGGGTATCGCCGCGAGTGGTTGAAGTTGTAACCTCTGGTGTCTTCTACGGTACGTTAACCCCTGCGTAATTATATACGTAAATCTAACAGTGACACGATTACACTGCAATAACATATGTTAAAAAGACCTATTTCTTTCCTACAATAAGTTAACACTTATGTAAAGCGTTAAGCGTATTTATGTAGCTAGGTATAACTGCGTTACGATTACGTTGCAATTACAGTTGTTAAAACAAGCCTACACTTATTCCTTTCCTGCGGAATTGATGTAGTATAAATACGATGCAATACAATATTTCTTTCATTTCGTTTAGTCATTTTCAACAAGTACAATGTCTGTTTACGGTTACATAACCAAAATTAGTATCATGAGTACATTTGAGCCATGTAAAAAGCGTGAAAGTTATTTTAACTTTTACGTCCAAACGGACGAGCGCGAATATGTTGCGTGCTGTTGCACCAACATGAGTTTACGCTTCCATCTTTTAAATGGGCAAGCAGTCAAAATTTTACTGCGATAGTCTAAACCGTTTTCAATCAAAAGATATTCCGTTTACGCGATCCGTTACTCGCGAGAAGATAGTACGACCGACGAAGCTCGTACCTGATTTTCAGATGAATAGCGTTGTATGCCGGGGTGATACTAAAGTAAGAACTGTTTAAGAACTTTGAACGTTGACATCGATTGCTCAGCTCGATTGCTCGACTGTTTATTTCCGTACAATACCATACGCTGGACATGAGTACCCGGGTTTATACGTTTGATAAGTTTCGTATGACCAACCGGACGGACGTGGATTACCGGACACTAAATTAACCTTATCATAGAGCAAGCACCAACGTCCGATGACCCGAACTCGGAGAAAACTGCGGCAAAGGAACGTTCTCTCATATCACGATAAACACTTTTATAAAAGGAACAATTTTACGAGAGCCTCACACAGTTATAACAGTGATAGAGTGAACACGGACACACTGCATTACTCATGGTTAGCGCGAACATAAAGTAGTGAAATATATATATATATATATATAGTAGTGAAGACTTTTACATTATGGGCTTAGACAAGCGCCGAATACTAAAATGGTGCACGGGGACAACCCGCAAGCCCTACAAAGAGTATGGTCCTGGACCGATCAAGCAAAATACGTCGGACCAATATGCGGAATGTCAGAACCGAAGAGGAACGACCTTCAAAGGGAAGCCGGGATGTTACGTCATCGTGGTAGCACGAGTTTGGGTGGTACGTGGTAGCACGGGTGGTAGCATTTGTACCAAAATTTTACAACTACGAATACACCAAGAACCACCGAAGATGAAGTTAGTTTACCAAGTAATGTAGACGCACGACGAATATACCTACACCTGACGAACGCGTGAAGCCAGAAAATAGGCTAGACCTCTTAATCCGATCGTTTTCCAATTTAAGCAAAACATGGCAAGTAAAACGCTGTTGAATTCAAATGGTAAATCAAGACAACGACAGCATGTGCTATTTATATCGACAGTTCAACAACTGAAAGAAGTACTGACTATACGCGGTACGGATTCGAGGAAATCGAGAACGACCGCAAAGTTCGATACCTATAGCGAATGATGGCTATTGTACCATAAACACATGTAATGACGAATACGGAACAACCAGCAATTCTGCACGGCCAAGTACTGGAAAAAGAAATGACTCCAAGTTAGACGAAAAACCAGCGGATATACACAGGAAGAGAGCAGCGACAATGAAGAACATGGAGCCCATAGGTAAAAAAAAAAACCTAACCGCAGCCATCGACCTCGAACTGGGAAGAAAATGTAACCAGAGATGAGCACATCGGATCCATGAAAGATGCGTCAACAGGACAGGGCGGACGGAAAGCGATAACAACAATAACAGCAATGCACAACAACGAGGAGGATATAGCAGAAGTGAAGCGTAAAGGCGCAGGCCTACTTCACCTTCTCACTCTCGGCAGCAGACCAGGACCCAACTTCTTTCCCTGATTAACGCTAAGGTTCTGTACTTTGTTATGGTCCTCACAGAACGTTACAGCCGATTATGCAGCTAATTCAAAAGCGGATTTATCGGAGTTTTCAGCTTCCTCTTCTAACCCCCCGAACGTCAAGAGACTTTCCGTCCCTCCGAAGTGTTATCTTCCGGAGCGTGCGTCCTGAGAACCCGACCGAATCTTTTTACCGATGCGCAATGTTCATGGGGCTCGAAGTCGCTGTCTGTAAACAACAACTCTTTCAATATTAAGAGAGATGTACGGGTATAGTAGATTATCAAAATATGCATTTGTATTAAACTTCGTGAAATACCTATTTTGTAAGTCGTTTTTATCAGGTGAAACATAAGAAGCAAACTCTTTAAGATTTCCTTGACGCCTGCGCAGCACGACCGATACAATAAGGAAAAGCTGGTCCCAGTTAAAAGTTCCACGCGAACAACCCAGGATTCGCTGTGGCAGCTGAAGCTGAAGCCGGTTTCTCGCGCACAACTGGGTAATTTGATGCTAGTTCAAAACTTTATTCTTTACTACAACCAATGTTTTTTTTTCAACCATAAAGTGACACCTTTTCTAGGACTTCATTGTCGAAGACATGAAGTCACTTAGTGCTGCATGTAAGTCAGGATTGCAAGCTCTTTCCAGCCTATCATCGACGATCTTCAAATGAAGGGTCGATCTTTGTCGAGCGATTTGATTTCCAAGGAATATACTGCTAATTAACAACTCTTGATTTTTTCGCTGAAGGAGGCAAAACATGTCTACACGACATCTACGCGCAACAATTTGTCCTCCACTTCCTTCGCGGCTGACGATATTGCTTATGCTCTCGTTCTTTACGGTTAGATACAGGATAGTTTGATTAAGGAGTTGGGAGAGTGAGACGGGGACGTCGAAGCTAACTCGCCGCAATTCACTCCTGCGCTGAGCGAAGATTACTTCAATTACGCAACTACACGACAACGCTCCACACTCGATTGCGAAAAAATTCACGTTCTCCCAAATAGCACACCAGCTGAGTGAGCTTGACTACCGCGCCCGCGAAGGTAGAACGATTTCCCCAGTCCAACTGCACGAGGTAACACGTTCTCCAGTGAGTCACTTTCTGAGGGAACTGGATTTCTTCCACAACTTTGGGGCAAGCGTTCCTGTAGCTCGCTATCAGCACGAAGACTCAGCTACATCTTCGATAAAAAAACTGCCGAGCGAAATGGATAATCTCGATGAAGCCCGATCACATGGCCGGGTGATTTGTCTTTCTCGGTTATTCGACCAGCATAAGCAAGGGGGCTAGTAGTGATATATCGATGGGTTCTTATGAGTATGGCTGGCTTTAAGTGAAAAGCTAGTCTACATTCGAAAAGAATACGAACGCTCTTATACGGAATAGAACGCAATGGTTTGTCAGATAATTCGAGGTTTTACGAGTTGGATAGAACATTGACGAATAATCACGACCATGGCCTAATGCTAATTCACCAACTGACCACATTTTCCTAGTGAATTCGGATCTTACCCAGTGACTATCAAGACTTTTTTTTATTGACAAGCGGATCTCATGAGACCACGTTCTATACCACTAAAGCAATATGTTTAGGAATTGTACAACAATAGTCGGAAACTGACTACCACAACCTCGTTCACTACACAATGCTGTACCTTGCCTTGAACCATGGTACTTAAGAAATGAAAGCCGCGAATTGATTCAAGCAGCTACCGCTCTTAAACCATCCAATGATAAAAATTTGCCAGTATGAAAATCGCTGACACATGACAGAGAAAGTACAACGGCACACATGAAATAAAGGAAAATGCGTCCACGCAAACAATGAAACACCTACGTGGCGTCCTGTCATACTGGGATCCGGTCAAGGATCTTCTGTGCAATTTTCTCAACGCCTCCCTTCTCGGTTCGGCAATCGTTACCAACTTTTCCTTTAGTTATAGGGAACCTCTCTTTCAAAAACTCGAATCATGTTTGAAACGAACAGCGTGCGATTAAATGAGAACAAAATTTCGAACTAAGGAAACCAATCTAGCTGGTCAACGAATAAAACGCGGTTGCATTTTACCTATGCTATTACGAATGAGTACCGAACGGCGATGATCACGCTGAATTCTTCTAGAAACTATTTTCTTTGATCAATGACACTTTTCCTTTCCAAGATTTGAATGGTGTCGGCATGTTCTGGTTAGTTTTCTTCATGTCATAAAAATGCTTCTTCGAAGACTTTGTTTTTACGGGTTTTGGACTCGAACATGGATCCATATTTCGTCTGAAGCAAATCCTTAGCCAACAGTGATACATTAGGAAGAAATCTTCCTATTATTAGGACACGATTTCCATACGGACTTGGGCAAGCCGAACAGAAGAGCGCCATTTAGCCATGTTTACTTCGCAACAATCTTTCTTCATAGCACAGCTGCCTTTGGGGACACCCTTGAACTTCTTAAACGTTTGAAAATTTTTTTAAAATGTCTTGAAAGCCTCGTTGTCGATGGTAAGAGAGGTCAAAAGTAACCCCACCAAGACCAAGATATTCTCACTTTCCTTCACGTCAAAGCTACAGGCTTCCAACAGCGAATACGGTAAGCTCACCGGCATGAAATTACGATCGAAAATCACTGAATCTTTGATCTCGTGACGTCAGGCGTCGCGAACGTTAGGAAGAACAGTGATGACGATGTGTGAACATGCAGGTGGGCGTGATTTCTAACCACTTAACTCACGCACCTATAACAAATAGCTGTAGTTTGCAGTTAAAAGTTTTAAATTGAAAAACCTTAGTAGATATATAATTAAGTAAAAAAATGGAAATGCACAATTACTGAAAATGACAAAAAAACATTATTAGTTATTTAGAACCCTATTATTACTTATTTAGTTAATAGTAGTTCTTCCTTCAATAACTAAGTACTGTATTTACAAGTATTAAACCTAATATTATTTATTTAAATGTACTTACTTAATATTAGTTATTAATATCAGTTGTTTAATAATAGTCATTTAATATTAGTTATTAATATCAGTTATTCAATACTAGTTATTAATATTAGTTACTTAACATTAGTTACTTAACATTAGTTATTTAAAATTATTTGCTTAGTAGGAGTGAGTTCACGTTTGTTTTACCCAGGGGACCCCAAAATTCCAAAAAATAGTAAAACATTCTTCGCTGAAGAGAAGAATGAGAAAACACTTAGAAAAATGTCTCCGAATTTCTGTGGATGAGCTACCACACTGGTTTCAAGACCACACGGAATTCGAGACGTTGGAGCATTCTTGCTTTTTCTGGACGCTCGATACGATAGTAGTGCTCTTAATTTATTGTGGCACGAGAGACCTTTATTCAGAAGAGAATTGATACTGAAATGTAGAAGTTCTGTTTTTTTATTATTATACTGATCTTACCACACGTAATTGGGCTTCGCAACAGAAGCAATGCAACTGAAGTCAATTCTAACTTACTATCCCACAACAGACCATGTACAGAAGTTTTCAAGTAATAACAATGCTCCACAGGTGGTCAATGCGTTAAATCGGGAGCTAGCATTCTTCATGTTTGCTTTTAGTCCCGATCCATAAAAAAGCAATTAAAAACTAAATTGATTAACAAACTAGTGGCAGTTTTCGAGAGCTTCACCAGTCTCCTGAAGGAATGTAAGTTGGAGGACGTTATTGCAGCAAAAGTTTAGATTACCAAATATCGGCGTTCCAGACAGAAGTATCAACTTTGTTTCCTTCTTGTTCGCGCGCCTGCATGAATGAATTTTAGTTAGAACTGAAGTTAATAATTTCAACACATAACTCACTTAAATAGAGTCAAGGCCAATTCTTTTTACCCAAACGCAACGAAAACATTGGAAACTCATTCTGACATGCGTATCTAAACGACGAGTTTCAGGAGCACATTTACCCCATTGGCACCTGTATATGCTGCCACCTATGAAGAGGTTTAGCAACAACCAGCCTGGTCTCAGCTGTAAAGTGCCTCATGCGGAGTTGTGTGGTCGTACCCAGACGCAGCGGAGGACAACCCTAGGCACAAAAAAGAAGCGAATTAGAAGTAGGCTGAATCTTTGGACTCAGGTAATAACTGTTCCCAGCACCTCTGTTATTTCTTCTCTTCAGCTTCCTACACTATCTTTGCCTTTCTTTCTTCTCCCCAATATTGGTGGTGACGGGATGCAAGGGGAAGGGACAGGGGAAGAATCCTCGGAGGAGATGGTAGATCCCTTCGAAAAAGAGGAAGTATCAGGTTTTGTGGACCAAACAAATGGATTCATAAATACGAGCAATATGAACTCAGATGTCGGCAGTAAGGATGGCTTCACAACAGTAGTGGGTAGGAAAGAGAAAGGCAGTACTAAGAAGGCCAAGTTAAGGGAATCAGACAATGCAACAGAAGAAGTTAAGGGTGGCGACGGAAATCGACCAACACCCCTGGAATCAGGCAACTAACGAAGGCGGGCTGAAGCTCAATTACCTTCAGTAACTGAAACGGAGTCCGGGGACGAGGGTAATAAAGAGGAAATACGTCCCATAGCATTTAGATTCGCCAAAAAGGAAGAAAATTTTGCAAAGCTCAGCCCCATCAAGGTGAATAAAATGATACAGGAACTAAAACTGGAAGGTAAAAACGTTAAGGTTACACGTTCAGAAGAAATGCTTGTCTTTCCGAACAACCGGTCAGAACTGGAAAAGCTCATGAAAGTCGGAAAGTTGGGGGGTCTAGACGTGGAACACAGGGTTACAAAACCAAAAATAATAGTACACGGTATAGCGACAATATACTGGGCAACAAAGGAGGAGATCGAGGAGCAGAGAATAAAGGGATTATACGGAGTCAGAACGCTGTACAGACACCGTAACCTGGAGGATGGACAGAAGAAGAGAGAGGAAACAAATAGGTTTCACTTGATCTTTCAAGGGGACAAGCTGCCATTATTTTTGGAAGTAGGGTACTTGAAAATAAGGGTATACCCCTTTGACCCAAGACCGATCAGGTGCTACAAGTGCCAAAGGTTTGGGCACATAAGTTCCGTGTGCAATGGCAGAGATAGGTGTGGACACTGTGGCGAGAACCACGCGACAATGTCCTGCACAGCAAAAAGAGAAGGGAAAGCACCAAAGTGCGCTAATTGCAAAAAGCAACACCCAGCATACGACAACACGTGTGAATTTTTTCTGAAGGCCAAAGGAGATCGAAACCAGATAGCGAGGAAAGATCAAACACAGAAAGAAGAAGAAAAATCGCAAACGAATAGGGAAAGAGCGGAAAGCAACCCGGACTCAGAAAAGCAAAATAACACCATAGAAGAAGTAAGTCTGACAGAAGAACGAGAAGAAATACCAGTCACAACAGGAACGATAGGGAAAGCAAGATACAGCGATGTAGTCTCTCAGAAAGCAGACGACCGAAAAAATGGAACAGAAAATAGGAAAGAAAAGCAAAACGGAGAAGCGGATAGCAGCGACAACCTAGCGAATTGGATTGGCACAGTTGTCAAAAAGATTATAGCCGTAATCATAGCGGGAGGAAAGTGGGAAGAGGTATGGGAGGAAATCTGTAATGAATTTAAGAAAATGGTCAGTCAAGGAAATTTCATACATGATCTTTTAAGATGGACAACGAAGAACTAAATATAATATTTTGGAACGCAAGAAGCCTAAGGGCAAACGCAGACGCCTTAACCGCATACATCAGTGAATTAAGTAGGAAAGCCGATGTTATCTTTATTTGCGAAACATGGCTGAAAGAAAAGGAAAAGGTGAGCATTAATGGTTACAAAGAATATAGAATGGATAGGGAAGGGCAAAACAGGGGTGGGGGTGTACTTTTTTGGGTAAAGGAGGACATCAAATGGGAAAAAATCTATATTAGCCCGTTCAGTACAGGAGCGATGGAATTCATAGCAATAAAAATTATGGGTCGAGTCATATATAGCCGGGGTGTACTTACAAGAGAGAGATGATCATCAAAAAATTACAGTACGAGAGTTTCAACACTACCTGGGACAGATTGGGAAAGGGGAAAATGGAATCTTAATAGGAGACTTTAACTCACATCACAGACAATGGGGAAGTAGGAAAACTGATAGAAGAGGTAGGACACTATTTGACTTCCTAGAGGATTGGGAAGACCTACAACTCATAACAGAAAAAGGCGCTGAAACGTACATAGGTGGGAATGGTATAAACTCAACCCTAGACCTGTGTTTCGCGACAGCGAATTTAATAACAAAAACAACAGTAAGAAATGGTGCAGTCCTACCGAGTGATCACATCCCCCAGGTAGTAAAGATAGACGCGAATGTAGATGTAGTTACCAAGAGCTCGGCGTACAAATGGGATTTTCTTAAAGCAAATTGGCACACATGGACTAAAGACTTAGGAAACATAGATATAAAAAAGATGACAGAAAACGGTAGTCTAGAAGGAAAATATACTAAATTTATTGACATCATCACCGAAACAAGCAAACAACACATACATTTAAAAGGAGGGAGACCTAGAAGTGACCCAATCCAGAGAAGCCAAAAATGGAAAAGTAACAGAAGGCCGTGGTGGAACGAAGTCTGCAGTAGGGCAATGGGGGCGATGAGGAGCATGTACAGAAATTTCAAAAACCACCCATCAGACAAGAATATGAAGGAATACAAAAAAGCACAAGCACAGTGCAAACGAATAGCGCGAAAGGAAAAAAGAAGGTCCTGGAAAGAAAAGCTGGAAAAAATGTGCAACTCAAATTTGAGAGAACTATGGAGAATAATTGGTTGTATGGAAGGCAGGAGAAGCAAAGGTATAGGGTACAATTTAAAGACAGCGAGAAAAGAATTAGCAACAGAAGAGGAAATAGCGGAGGAAATGGCGGAGCACTTTGCCAAAGTATCGACCGGTGAAAACTGGACGGGAGAGACCGAAAGAGAAAATCAGAACCTAAAAGAACGTATTAGTAGCTATGTAAGAGAACCTGGCAACTGGCCAGAACTAGAAAAACCATTCTCGAGTTGGGAATTTTCGGACATTATGTCCAAATTACCCCACACCAGCCAGGGTAAAGACTTGATACATTACACACTCTTAAAGCACTTTCCAAATAACTTCAGAGACAGATTACTAGAACTCTACAACGAAATATTGAAAGAAGGCCATGTACCACAAGATTGGATAAATGCGCTGGTGATACCGATATTAAAAGCAGGGAAGGACCCAGAAAAGATGGAGTCATACAGACCCATATCACTCACCTCATGTGTCGCCAAAATTTTCGAAAGACTCCTAGTGAGACGGCTTAATTGGATAAGCGAAAGGTGCAAGGTCTTCCCAAGTATACAAACAGGCTTCAGACCGGGCAGAAGCACAACAGATAATCTAGTCAGACTAAAAGAAGACTGCAAAGACTCCCTGATATCAGGAGATTCTACAACGATCTTAATGCTAGACCTAAAACAAGCATATGACTCGGTTTGGATTAATAAGCTACTAGTCAAAATGGGAGGATTGGGCTTCAGGGGGGAAACCCTATTACTAGTCTCAAATATGCTCACGAATAGAACACTAGAAGTACGAATAGGAGCAACAACATCCACAAAGATCTCCTTGAGTATGGGTATACCTCAAGGATCCGTCCTCAGTCCGTGGCTCTTAAATATTATGTTAAGCGACTTCCCCATGGATCTGCCAAGAATTAATTACTCTATCTACGTGGATGACATTGCCATGTGGACAAGAGACCAAAAGCTGGAAAATGCACTAAGACGGACAGCAGTAGCGACACGTGAAGCAGAAGAGTGGTGTGATAGAAACAGACTCGAAATATCTATAGAAAAAACTAAATGCCTCATTATTACCCGCAAAAGGAAGATCAAAGAAAGGGTGAAAATAAAAATAAAAGGACGCGAATTAGAAATAATCAAAACTGGAAAATTCCTTGGAATAACATTTGATAAAGGACTCAACTTTAGACAACACGTCGACAATCTAAGGGAAACAGGACTCAGAGCGGTAGGGGTACTCCAAAAGCTAGCGGGGACAAGCTGGGGAGCTAATAAAAAGACATTATTAACGCTGTACAAAGGATTAATACGAGCCAAGCTGGAATACGCCGCCATAATATTTAAAGACGCTAAGAAAACTGTCCTGAAGAAGCTAGAAACAGTTCAGAACAGAGCCCTTAGAATCATCACAGGGGCTACGAAAACCACACCCATACCAGTACTTTTATGTACCACAGGTATTCCACCACTAAGAGAAAGATGGGAGGAATTGGCAGTAGGCTACAGGTTTAGGATGATGGAATGCTACCACGAAGACGAAGTAGTTTTTAGGGTGTTGGACCACAGAGGAAGCAGAATACAAAACCACATTACCGTCCTGCAGGAAGCATACGGAATACCAGAAGTCAAACCAGGAAACTTATTCGATAATTTAACAGCACCATGGGACTTCGATTTAGGAAAGATAATAGAAGAAATACCGAGATTGGAAACAAAGAAAGGGACCCAAACAGGAAGACAAAGCATTATAAACGATTATCTGGAAAACAAGTACAAAGAGTTTAAAAAGATCTATACCGATGGCTCTAAAGACGAAGGAGGTAAGGTAGGAGTAGGTATTTCATAGAATCAGAAGACCAGCTGATAGCCTTCGCACTCCCAGCGTACTCGTCGGTAATGGCGGCGGAACTGTTTGGAATAAAAGAGGCACTAAAAGTAGTGGAAAATACCGAGGCGACCAAACAAGTGATCCTCACAGACTCACGAGCAGCGGTCACAGCTATTAAAAAGTACGGCAACAAGAAATATTACAGCCTAGTTCAAGAAATCCAAAACATAATGGTAAGACAGACGAGACAAGGTAGAACCACATATATACAGTGGATACCAGGGCACGAAGGAGTAATCGGAAACGAAAAAGCAGACTTAGCAGCCAAATTAGGGAGGGATACGGACTGCTTAAACGAACGAGGAATGACGAGTACAGAATTAATGACGGCTTTCAAAGAAAAAAACGAACGAAGAATCATAAGATACTTAAAAGAACAGTCGGGACAACCAATAGTACAATACGCAGAAAGATTAAAACCCCAACCGTGGCTAGACCACCCCAACAGACGAGTTTCAGTAGCTTTACTAAGAATGAGATGCAACCATGCCAGAGTGGGAGCATGGCTACATAGATTCCGCCTGAAAAACTCGGACAATTGCGAAA
>JAHZNP010001245.1:0-23091 GCA_020615345.1 Triops cancriformis
GTCAATTCCTGAAGTTTTGCCATTTGATCTTTCGATCCGGAACTTTCGGTTAAGGTCTGGTTTTCCAGCAAAAGAGCTTCCGGGGTAAGCGTTTCGTTGGCTGACCCAGGTTCAGGAGAATCCAGTCTCAGCTGCTTTCCCGATTTTTCCGGTTCCTGCTCTTGGCAGTCAACAGGAATGATTTTCCTTTTCCTTGGTTAGTCTCCCACACTTAGAGTTCTGACAGACTGCCTAGTACACTTGCACTCTTCGCAGTATTTTTGATTGTGATGAGTCTTCTTAAAGGAACTATCACACTTTGCACATTTGAATGCAGAATCTGTGGTTAGTGCAGTTTCGCAATCCTCCATATGGAGGTTGGATACAGTGCAAGTGCCAGAACAGCCTGTGGAAGTGAACAGCTTACAATGAAGAAAGCAGAAGTGCAACCAACTTTGGAACAAAACACGGGCACTATGGCTTCAGGACGATTAATTTGTAACACAAGGATCTGGATTATTTGCTCAGTTTCAGATAAATAATAGGAAAAAACGAGAGCGCTTACAAAACACGTTTGGCTTTCGCGGCTGTCAAGCAGCGCCCCCGTTGTTGTTACAGGTTTCAAACACTCAAGTTACTCTAAAGATATGTAAAACAGTGCTGCTACTGATAGAATAAAGAACTAGTAGTTGCTTTTGCTCCAGTGGAAAATGTAATGAATCGCAAATGCTCTGATAAAGAACTAGTAGTTGCTTTTGCTCCAGTGGAAAATGTAATCAATCGCAAATGCTCTGATAAAGAACTAGTAGTTGCTTTTGCTCCAGTGGAAAATGTAATCAATCGCAAATGCTCTGTGACCTTCAAGGAGGCTTCCCAAAGGATTTTTTTAGAAGTTGACCCGTGTTACTTTGAACCATGTGTAAAGATGACGAGATGTATGTGTAAAACGTGTACAAAATGTGCAAAACTATGTATGATGTATGTATAAAATATGTAAAACTACATGTATGTAAGATGTATGTGTAAGAAGCCAATTATGTTCGCATGTCCTATGTACCGATTCAGGGTTTCCATGTTCTGTAATGTACAAGAAAACTGTTCTCTTAAGGAAAAAAGAACAGTCGAAATACATTTTCACGTGCGACCTCTAATTAAAAAAACTGGCTATATTATGGGCATATTGCCAAATATTGGGGCTAAGCCTCCCAAGTTTTGGTCTTCCGTGCACCTAATGTAGGAGGATACAATTGCCAAATTCTGGGGCGATACTAGCGATTTTAAGGGACCAAAACGAGTTTTTAGGGGTCCTATCTACCAGCTTTTAGGTATTCAGATGCTCCGATTTTTTTAACAGTGTACTCTCATTTTTGGGGGCCAATAAGCACGAATTTTTAGGGGAAAATATTACCACTTCTTAGGGATTCAAATACATAAGTATTTGGGGACCGATATACCATCTTTGGGGCGAGACACTCACCCCCCAGTTTTAGGGGCAAAATTGCGCTAATCTGGTTTCCCGCGTTTCTAGGGCAATTTTTGCCCAAAAACTGGGCAAAATTTTTTACAGTGCTCGGTTGCTACTTGCGCCGTACTTTAGAGCAGAAGAAACAATATGGTATTGGGTGGCTAAAAGCCATACTTTTTCTTAATTTTACAATGATAATTAATTGTTACAGTCTCAATTGTTGTTGGGTTCGGAAAAACTTCATAAACCATACAATACGTACATACAAACTTGTCAAACAATCGTTACTATGTAAATAAAGTTATCTTTTAGGCATGTCTCACACTATTACGAGGTTTCGAAACAATAGGTTTCTGAAACCAAAAAGCCAAAACATATCGCAGGCCAATTAAGTTTGTTGTATAAAACGCCATTGTTTCTTCTGTACCAACAGCGCTGTCCAATTTTCATGGCTCATATAATATCATTTTTATGCACAGGCCAACTAAACTTATAATAAGAAATTTGATACGCTATGCTCTACTTGTCCCGTAGTTTATTTAAGATTTGAAGTCCTATAAAACGGACATAAGAATCAAACAAAATACAACACCCATTCTAAGAAGGTAAAGTAAGCAGCGAAATAAGGTTAACTTTATTTGCTCGATGAAACTGTTTTCTTTCCCTTGCAATTTCTTTCAGTCTGCTTACTATATTTTGGTAATGCTCAGATTCTGTTTCAGAATCCCCAAATCTATAATTCGTAAGTTTTTTTGTTTCCTTTGCCCTCAGATTTTTTGGGCCAGGCACTCACTCCCCAACTACATAGAATACAACGAGCAAAAGGAATCCTTCCCATCAAACATAGGTCTTATCCCTTGATCTGCAATTTTAAATTATTCGTCTTGCATTTTATATTAAAATTCCCAGGGGATATCTACTGGAATTGCAGCGCCCGTCTGTCAAGTCGACTCTACTTTTTTTTACCTCAGAATCGCATTACTTCGGATGGAATTTGGTAACACGATCATAGCAGTAAACTTCTGACAAGGTTTTTTATTGACTCGTTGATTTAGCGATTTACCGTGGATTTTCTGGCCAAAGGACATTGAGAATTACGTGATCAACTTTATAAATTCTCTTGCACATCTTGTGTAACTATAGTTACAATGAGATTTCTATAATAAAAACTTCTAAACCATTTGAAAGAAGTTCCGAAAAATCCTGGAAAATCTTTAGTATGTAGAAGGAATTGCAACTCACACGGCAATCGTAGCACAGTTTACTGTACATGGGACAATAGCTAATGTGTGAATCGTTTGTAGGGACAATAGCTTTTAGAGTCCTACAGAGGAACCGGATGTTATGGTCATGAAAAACCAAAACATGTGCAAAAATATTTAAGTTTTTAAGTGTTTAATTGATAATGTACGCTTTTTTCTTTTTGGGGAGTATTTTTGTTCTCTCCGTAGCTGTTTTCGTTGCTAAAAATTTTTGTACATTCACGAAAACTATCTTACAAGTAAGCCAGGATGTTTTACTTGTGATAGCCCATCCGGACGATGAGTGTATGTTTTTTGGGCCCACAATTATTAACTTATTAAAACATGGAAAATCTGTGTCAGTCCTGTGCTTAAGTAACGGTAAGTGATGAAGTGTTAGTCTTTGTCCACACATTAATTTTGTTCCCCGTTAGGCGATTATGAAGGCGTCGGCAAGATAAGAGAAGAGGAATTGCTGGAAAGTTGTCGAATCTTAGGTCTATCAAAAGATCAGGTCTACTTTGCTCGAGATCCTACGCTTAAAGATGACCCCACAGTTGTTTGGTCGTCAGATAACGTTGCAAATATTGTAGCAAACTACGCCGCCAAGCTGAAAATTGACACTGTAATTATTGTTTTTAATTTTTATTTAATTTGTAGTAGAACCTCAGTTTTATAAAAGCGTGCATTCCAAACAATAAGAAAAACAGAGCAGCCCTTTTGTTATCTATTGTTTCCGTATCTCTATTGATAAAATATCGTCTACAAATACTAAATAAAAAAAGAATTGATGCGCTGGGAAAATTTCTTTTGCAAAATCAAACAAAGATATTATTGTGTATTAAAAAGTTAAAAAATGAAACGTGCATTATAGCATTCTGATCTACTGATCAACTTTTGCTGCCTTCTTTCGTTAAGAAAGAGCTTGTAAAAGCAATACTTTTCTGTAGATTGTAACTTTTGACGAATATGGTATCAGTGGACACGCAAATCATCTCGCCATTTTCGAAGCCTTAGAAAGTCACTACAACAAGCTAGGTAATGCCTAAATCTTTAAAACGCAAATGTCAACAATACTATTTCTTACTGAATTTTAGCCCGTTTGGGATGTCGGATTTTTACTTTACAGTCGGTAGGTATGCTCCGCAAATATTTATGGCACATTGATATATTTATCAGCAGCCTTTTCAGCGATAATGCTCTCTTAGCCTCCTACGAAGAAAGACACATAATTCAGGCAAGTTAACATTAAAACACGCCTTCGTTTTTACATCGTAATCTTTGTTGTGTTTTTGCAGAAAGCCATGGCTGCCCATGCTAGTCAATATGTCTGGTTTCGTAAGCAATATTTCTTGTATTCACGCTACGTTATACTAAACGTGTTGTCCGAAATGGAACTGAAATAAACAAGCTCAAAAACCTAAACTCGCACCTTCTTCTTTTTCTTCAACAGCACCCCTGATATTATAGCACCGTTTTTACCGCCCTCTTTTTTTATGATGTAACGTCGGCGAACTTTCTTGAATAGATTAAGTAGGATGGACTGTTTTGTCGATAACCTAGCAGAACTTCTACAGAATAGAAACTGACAAGGTTAGTCAATCAGGGGCATTCGGGGACATTTTTCGGGGTGACCCATGAATTGGTTACTATGGTGACACCCCAAGGCTTCGTCAATTACACCCCCGGGTTCGAGAAAAGAACATCGAGACGTTTTCCAAACAGTCGTCCCAAGACCAGTCACGGACACGGATCCCTCCGCGGAATAGAAAAGGTGGTCGTATTTCTGACTTTACTACTATCTCTTTGTTTTTCAACCTCTAGGGTTGACATACCTTGCAAATTTCGCTCTGTCAACGTCTTAGAAGTGTAAAACAAAGTTATATTGTTTTTACGTTCGTTTTGCATGTGCTAAGAGTTTCATTACCGGTTGTTCACTGTGTTACGTAGGTGTTAATGGAGGAGAGTCACGTAAGAGCGTCGGGATCATTCTCCACACCTACGGAATGGAAATTGAACAACCAAGCGCGTTTGAGCCAAGCGCAATTAGAAAGACTCGCTGCAGAACGTTTGGTGGCCGAAAGCCGCCGGTTGCGAGATGAAGTCACCACGCGGGTTACCACCAGCCGCCGTGAAGTGAGCCAACACTTCTCGCAAAGGTTGCGGGACATCCATTTTTGGAAAGCCAGCCTCGACCAGAAACTCGCCGAAACCAAAAACGAGATCGACTCCCTCACGCAATGCCATATGCGCCTGCAGCGCATGACGAAAGCCTGTGCTGACCCGATCTCTGTCGTAGAACAATGTTTGCGCGTCCGGTAAGTCATCGTCTAGGTTCCGGTTGGATAACGCAAAGCTATTAATCAAACTCAACGTCACTGGCTAGGGAAAAGAGGACAGGCGTGGACCGTTGTCTAGATGAAGTGCAGTTAGCCCTTCATGACGAGTTGCGCACCTTACGACAAGCTGAAAGTTCTTTAACCAAGACTTGTACCGATTCGGCTGAACAGTTACGTCTCCTGCGGGTTGCCAAGTACCAACTGGAGAAAGATGCAGCCGACAAGGCCAAAGCGGCAGAAATTGATGGCTCTACGGCAGAAATTCCTGGCTCGACCAACGCTTCCAACGCTACGCTTAGCCAGACTCATTTGCAGCATTCAAGCTGGACGCCTGACTTGCTATTGTCCGAAACTACTGGCAGGAACCTGAACGAATCTACTTATATTAAAGCTAACAAGTATGGTAGCATTTTTAAAAAAAGTTATGAAAGACTGTACTTTGGCCAGGGTAGCCAAACCCTCGCCAAGTTCAGTACTTTTTGCGACGCGAAGAGTGTTATTAACTTGTCTGCGACAGGCAAACTTCCCCAGCGGAATGGCAAAGTTTTACGGAGCAGAACATGCACCAAGCTTCACACGAAATTCATCGCTCCATCCAACTTCGCGAGACAGCCGAGAGTCTCATGCAAGATAGTGCACGCGAAATCCGGGCCAACGCTTCACGGGTCGACCATTTGTTTCAAGAAATTACAGACCGGACGCGAAAAGCCTTAGATGCCATGACCAAGGAACACAACATGGTCTCACTGCGCATTTAATAGACAACGTAATTTTCTGCTTGACTGATTCGGTATCCTTGGTAGGTTATGGAACAAATTCGAGAAACGGAGGAAGAATCTTCTGGCCTACGAAATGCCATCCTCGCCCAAGATGCGCCGTTGGGAGGAACGTATGAACAATTGATGAGACGCGCGTCGAGGCCGAACGTAGAGCTTTGCCGGTAGGTTGTCTATTCAGCGAGAAACTGTTACACTAAGTATGCCTAATGTAATTACAGAGATTCAGTGCATGAAATCTTAAATACGCGTGTTGAAGTTGTCCGTGGATCTCTATCTCAATTAAAGGAGAAATTGAATCAGGTAACTTGACAATGTTTCTTTATACGTTCTAAGTTGTGGAAATAATTTAAACGTTATAGCTGTTGCCATCAACATTGTTCAGTAAACGCAGATTTCTTATTCCAATTTTGAATTCCAGTTCACTTTTTATAAATTCATTCAATTAATAAATTCAATTCGTTCTTCTTTCATGAGGGCTTTCAACCTTTTCCGTATATGAATTAACTGGGTATTTCGCAATTATTTAAAGTAAATAGCTGGAATGTATCCAGAATGTTCACCTACTTCGAACATTTAGAACGTTTTCAAGAAAGTAAAGTTTTCGTTGCATTTTGCGATAAATCATATCTTCGCGTCGGTCGAAAGCGAAAATGCACTTTCGATGGCACATCATAAAATTAACTCGGTTTTCGCTATAAAGTCACTATGTCCGGAAAGTGGTTTTTGGATAAGAGCTTTGTGTACTGAAATGAACAAGTTATTATGCTTAAAAATGTAGATGTCGGAAAAGCAATGTCCCGTAAAACCTTATTTTTTCTCTCGGTGAAACACTCAGCTCTTTATTGTTTAATTCTATGCATATTCATAGGCTGAATTGCAACTGAAGAAGCTGCGCCAATCTAAGTTTGACCTCGACAAAGAAATCAATCTCAAAACTTCCACTTTGCGCCTTGATTCAGAGCATTGCGTTAACGGCTTACGGAGGAATATGATACTGCCCCAACCATAACGGCACAATTCACTTGTTATCTTGCAACGAAATCTCACCGTCGATTACTACATTCACAATCCTATTTAATTGGCATTTTCCCTCGCTAAAGAGATTCTCTATGTTCGTTCATCGAAAAACTCCTTACAAAAAAGTTATGACTTTAATTTCCATCTGCACACGTTACAGAATACATCACACATCATGAAGAATCCGTTCAAATTACAATCTTCTGAGTTAACTACAGTAACAAATAGACAAACTTAAATACAACAAATATATCAATCGTCAGGGTAGTGCTTTGCCATTTCTGCATTGAGAATAAAGCAGTTTCTTTCCTGGTCAAACTCACTAAAGTGTCGACCCACTTCGGGATGGTCAATTCGTACAATTTCTCTCGCTGGTTGCAAGTTTTCTGGTAACAAACCCAGTTAGATTTCGGTGTACTCATGAATATAGCAAATTGTGTACCTTCAGCAGCGTATCGATTTGTCCCATCGTTTACCAATACATGATAAAAGGGTTGGTTTTCCCCATGGGACAAGCGTGCAACTCCCATGTGTTGTCGCCACTGATAAGATGCAGCACAAACAGGGTCCCACCCCGTAATGACACATAAATAGTCATAGCGCACGTGCCGCATAACCATCCCTACCCTGTATTCAACGCTTTCGCCTTTCAAATCACGTTGAACAGGTTCAATCTGCGACGGCAGTCAAGTGTTCAAGAAGTTTGCTTAATTATCTCGCTGAAAGGAAAAGGATACGCTGTACGTACTTTGAGATGCTTCTGCCGCGTAATGGCTTCCTGACAGGACGTGCGCAATGCAATCAATTCCGCGTTAATAGCCAATGGACCCAATCCTTCTTCATCGTTCCCGATGTAGAGTGAATTTAAACGGGCGTCCAGTCGTTCAAGCGTTTCTTCCAAGTTGGAATGCAAATTAAAAATGTAGCACTCCGCCAAGGAAAAGGCCGCTTCCCAATCCCGGGGACTGATGAAAACGAAAAGCTCCAGAATGCGCGTTAGCAGGCGCAAGCCGGCAATACTGTCAGCATTCTGACGCGTTACGTGGACCAAATTACGCACCACCCGTTCAAAAACCTAGAACACGGAACATTACTGCTAGCTAATAAAAGCTAACTTGGGCGTTTACAGTGATTGGACGGACCGGGACAAAGGCACTGTCACGCAAGTTACCCCCTGATATCAAATTCCGGCACTCAGCTTTGGACATAAATCTCCCTTTGTTGAAGGCATCGATGTACGTATAACGTTGCTCCGCCGGTAAGCTAACACAGAATGATTAATCATGAAAAAGAACAACAGTTCGTAATTATGTATGGATCGAAAGCCTACTTTGGATGCTGCTCCCAACGTAGCAAGAAATGCGCGGGGAAATTCACAGGTTCACACGTAACACCCACGCGCTTTGCAACGGCTTGATACAAAATGCACAGCGTAATAGGAATTCCTGTTTTATTCTCTAAAACCTGTGGAAATAAAAAAGAAGGGAAAAAAGGAAGGAAATTAAATCATCTAAAAAGATTATAATAAACACAAAAGTTATACTTTGTCGATGTACGAGTTGTCTACGGAGTAGTAATCAATCATGTTCCCGAGGAATCCAATTTCAGAGTACAGAACGTGATTTACAGCTTGCAGTTTCGCAGTAGAACTTGCATTAGGGTCCGGGACAAGTTCTAGGACCTTTTGGGCAATTTGGTCCAGTTGGTTCTTGATGGTTTGGACATCAATTTTCGTATCGGCTTGGGCCCACCGGGCCACTAGGATGGCCCCGTCTTCAAGAGACTGTAATTCTGTTGGGCGAACGAGAAACTCTTGCCACGCAGTGCGTAAATGAGCTTCATTTACAGCGATTAAAGCTAGACGTGCGTAGTACTTTCGGGTAAGATGTTTATCCCTTTCAAGAAACAAAGTATATTAGTCCTCTGAATTATGTAATGCAATGTTTTTCTTTTTCTATTCGTTTGAAAAAAATCGTCATGTTTCCGTGAAGTTAGGTAGAATATACCGCAAATCCACTCTAGTTTGAATAGGAACATTCCTTATTTGCACAAAATACCCTAGAAACTTAAAAAAGTACTCTATAGGAAACTGTCTCGGTTTACGCAAACTTCGGTTTGCGAGCTATGGCCACGGAAGCAAACTTCACTTAAATTACCACTGCAGTATTTAATGGCAATGAAAAATATACGAATAATACTTACGGGTTCCCATCGTGAATAACAGCGCTTAAATATTCTACGATGAATTGGTAAGATGTGTTTTCCTTGCAAAGCTGCATCAAAGGCTGGAACTCGGATCTCGATACATCTTCTTGAAGATAATACTTCGCAGACGCGCCCGCCAAAAAGTCGTCAAGCATTTTACAAACTTCCTGGTTTTGTTTGATTTCATGTAACCAACTCCGGACTGGAACCTCATTGTAGACAGACTTTAATGCAGGCCACCTGAAAAAATAAAATAAAAAATATCGCTCAAATTGCTCACAGTCCCATACGACCAATTTAATTTTCAGGCAAATCTAGTCTCCTATTTGTTATTCCCGAAATTCCAAATTCATCCTACTCGGTTTAACAGAATGAAACGGAGAATTTATTAAACACAGAGTACAGTTTACCTGACGTCCTTAGTTAATTTGAACTCAGCAAAATCATGAAAAAGTGTTACGGATAATTAATAAGAATAAGAATGACTTAACGATTGCTTTTATTCAACCTTGTGAAACTCAAAATAGCAACGGTGCGTAACTGTCCACCTTTTCCAATGTTTATTTAATCAAAGATCAACTATTATTTCGCACGCTCTTCTTATAAATTTAAACCCACTAGCGATTGCACACTTTTATTCAGTCGAAGCTGCATTTTACCTCCTTTAACATCTAGTGAATGTGGAATACTTGAGATATTTGGTGTACGTTACCTTTGAAAGAATTTGCCGCGCCAGAGCTGGTCGTTTTCCATCACTAGATGGTACGAGTTTCGCGAAGAAATAGCAAAATTAACAAGGTCACGAAAAGTTAGACTAGCCGACGAGAAGATTAGTTCCCACACTTCTGCAGGAAAGAGATCCATTTTGTTTGATTAACAAATCTCGCATTAGACAAGTACGTCTCACAGTTTTGGTACGTTTTGCAAGGACTTGCTTTAAGTTTACTGTTTCTCTGTCTCTGACGTATTGTAAACGTTTCTTTTGTTTGCAAACAAAATCACGTGCTAGGAAGGCATTCCTAAATGGTATTTTTATTATTCTAGATTCAAATTTTCGACGTGCGTAGCTAGCTTGACAGATACTGTGTTTCGAAGAAAACGTCATTCGGCTGGAAACAAGAATTTAGCACGTGGAAGTGCTGCGTGTACCATGGTAGACAATGACGGTTTTCGTTTGCGCTGGAACAATCATCAAACTACCGTGACAAACGCTTTTGACACGTTGCTAAAGGCCCAAACTCTGGTGGACGTAACTTTAGCTTCGGAAGGAAAATGGCTTAGGGCTCATAGACTTGTCCTAAGTGCATGTAGTGAATATTTCGAGGTATCAGTTTCAATAACTCTTTAGTTAACCCCCGTTTGGTAATCTCGTTGCTTTCTTTCAGGAACTTTTGACGTTTCAGCCTGAAAAAAATGCCATCTTGTACTTGAAAGATATTCCTTTTTCCCATCTAGAAGCCTTAATCGCATTTATGTACCGAGGCGATGTCATTATTTCACAAACTGAACTCCCCAGCTTTATTAAAACAGCCGATTCCCTCCGAATCAGAGGTTTATCGGAAAGCTACTACCGCCCACAAGATTTAGCGATTCAAACAACTGAACATTCGGCTGAAACCTCCGTGAATCGAAAAAGCGCAACTTTAACTTGGGCTTTGGAAATGGAATCAAACCGGTCAACTTCTCCCAGTCGCTCAGCAACCCCGCCCACTCGTCGCTCGAAGCGTTTAAGATCAGTATCCCCACATGATACCCCTGCACTTACGAGTCGCAGAAAGGGTTTAGAAGAAAAAATCGTTCCTGTATTGCAACCTGGCTCCGGTGAAACACCAACGCCCGCCGACCGGAATGGGTCCGCAGCACAGACTCTGCCGCATTGTAGCACACCTCAACCAACTCTACTTGGAAGCACTACCGTACAGTCCAGCACACTAGACGAAAAGGACCGTGTAGAAGATGATCTTTGTAACATCATTGTACCTAAGTTAGAAATTGAGGAATTGGATCTAGGTAGTGCGACCTTAGACAATACTGTAGGAGGCGCGGATGATGAGTGGAGTGACCTGGAAGGGCAAGGTGCTTCACACGAAGAGTTTGAAGGTAGTTGCAAAATCTTCGTGTAGTAGTTCATAGTACAGTTCTGTTCTTTTTATGAACTATAGGAATTGAAGCTCCTGATCCGAACGGCTGTGGCATAGTAATGGGGGTTGATGGAACACGAAACGCAGTCCACTTGAGAAACACTGGTGAGCAAGCCTCTTATCATACTTCATACTCTTGTATTAAGAAAGTCCTATAAGACAGTAACATACTTGCACAAAATTCGTTAGCATAGTAAATTAATCGTAATCTAGCGACAACTTAATTGGCTTTGCTGAGCTGATGTATACCGAACTACTATTTCCTAATGTAGTTTAACCAATAAAAGTATATGCCTGTCGCCCTTTGAACTTGGGAGGAGGCTCTGGAGCGGAGTTACAGGGCATAACGTCTTGTAATTAAATAGTACGCACGTTTAAGATTTGTTGAAATATTGATTTGGATCTTAAAATGAACTGAAATTAGATTTAAAACGAATTGAAATTGTCTGAAAAAGAACTGAATATGTTGGATTTGGAAAAAAGAATTAACTGAGAAAAATGTGTGACAGAAAGCGTTCATATTTTCGACAGTGTACAGTTCACGCAAAAAAATAAATAAAAAAACAACGGCAAACGGTAGAGGAGAAGGTCTAAATTTGGCACACCATTTTTATTTATTCGAAAAGAAATATTAAAAGTGAGACAAAGAAGGAAAAAACTCTACAGTAGATGCCCAAGCATGCTAGCTACATTATGTAAGTAACAGTGTCTTCGAAAGTCGCCGTAAATTTTATTTATTGCCATTTTCCCGAACCTCGTCAAAATCGGCACTTTGAAAATTTTGCCTGCCTGAGAAAAGGGTTACTAGCGCATTCAACAACCGAGTTAAAAAGGGAAACAATAAACTTAAAGTAATTTTGCATGTATTGCTTTGGTTTAGGTACTCATAGAGCTTATCGCTTAAACTCAGAAGCGGAAGATTTCACATTTCTGAACAGTCCAACCGAAAAAGTTTGTTCTCAAACACAAAATCATTGTAACACATAAAAAAGATATTGTCATTGTCAAATAAATAGCAGTCATATAAAGATAACATTTTCATATATACATAGCAGTCACAAATAAATTCGACAAAAACATTCGAAAGACCACTGGCGCGACCGCTGTGGCAGTGGGTCGATTCTTCGCGAGAAGCACTGAGGATATTGAGCGAAAATTAAACCACGTTGCCTAGGCCAAATTTAACGACTCACTATTTTTTAAGAGTTTGAACTTATCTCATAAGTACTGTTCAAGTTTTGTATAATTTTCACACTTCTGAGAAGCCTGATACGTAAACTAAACTTCTGACTGTAGAAAGTGTTATTAACTTGCACACTTTTTTCCAAAAATGGCTTTTTATCCATACCTCTTACAAAATCTAGCAGGCGTGTAATATTTACAATTAAATAACTCAACAACCACAAAACTGAATTAACGCTAACTTAACAGAAAATGCAAGGGCAGTTAGGAGAACAGTTTCCTATAGATGACAGTAAATAATAGTACGTAACAGAGCTAAAAATGCGTTTGGCCAAATTTAACGCAGGGGCCACGATTAAACCTTCTCCTCTACCGGATTAAGGCCACGGAACTTGAATGGGCGGTGCCCATGCCATCGTATATGAATGTGCATCGTGACCCACAGCAGTACTTTCTGAACGGGAACTTCCATTGTTGCCCAGTTTTGATCGATAGCATAAGGCCGTCTTTTTCGGGTACTCAACGACGTAATGCAGAAGGATCACATATGGAACTTATATTTCCCCATTATCCTAGATTTTCTACTCCCTCATCTCTTGTGAACCAGGTCTGAAAACTCGAATAAAAATTGAGTACTGTCGAAACCGTTGAGGGTTAGGAAGTTAGCCCTAAACGGTGAAAATCAGTGTTAGTCCTTAGCGAATAACCGCGTAGAGAACTTCAGTCATGGCTCTGGATTGCAGCTCGCATTCATTTGGAAGCACCTTCGCTTTTCTTTCCTAGAAGTCACCATTTCAGTATAGTTGAAATTGACAACCTAAATTATATTATATTAATATGTAATTTAAAGTGGAGCTCTCGATTACTTTTTAAATGTTCGTCTGTGCGATCATCTTTTTGTGAGTAATATTCTGGGTTATAGAACCAATGGGCATTCGTAGACATTTATACTTGCTTTCTATTTCGTTGCAGGCGAGCTACGACAACTTGAAAATCCCCCTTCCGAGAACAAGTGGCAAATGATTTTCATAGGGACAGGCGAGAGACGTTTTCAGTGTCTGAAATGTTATAAGCACTACAAACGCAGCAAACACGCACAGACATTGTAATTACGAATGCAACAGCGAGCCTCGCTACGATTGCCCCTACTGCTCGTATAAAAGTAAACGCAAGGAACACATGCGAAAACATATCCTTAGCCATCACAGCAGCCTTGATATACCGTTTTATTTAAAAACGGAAGCGGAATCAATCGGAGTACAGAATCTCGGCGATGGATCTGACCTAAAGCTAGTCTGAACGGCAATTTTGGGTTGACTATTTATTGTCCTAGAGTGCTTGTTATATAGACATGTATTTATTTGACAAATTTTGTCGTAATCGGAACCTATGTTGTCCTTTTGCGTCACGTGTAAGTGCAAAATCCGCTCCCGAGTCTCGCTACGTGAAAACTCCTTACGTGTCTTACTTTTCTTTCGACAATGTAACTTCAGTAAAAAATATTGTTTATGTTGAGAAACAAACAAGCATGTGCAAGGCTGTGATTTAAAAAATATCACATGGAAAGCACTGTATTCTGTCTCAATGTTGTCATTCTTTTTAATTATGTTGCCGTCGCCGATTTGTTTTTCCTGCGTGTGAAGTTTCGGCATTACGTTTATTTTCAGCAATTCACAGTAATTACAGTATTTACAACAAGTTTTTATTAGTTCCCTTATTATTAATTGAACCATTGTCATCTCAGGGTTAGTTGGCCTTTTTATCTCTAATGCTCGGAGTACGTTGGTGTCCTAAACTATATCATGTCCTGCAGACTTTTCTTTAAATTGGAAACGAGTAACTTGTTTTTCAATAACTTCCATAAATTACTTTATCTAGTATGCCAATTATTTTGAAATCCTTTGAGAGTTAGAGCTATGAATCTCTGGTCATTAGTCGTAAATTTTAACTTGTTTTTTAACTTATTATCGGGTAGTTTGTCCAAAATGATGCGTTTTAAGCTCGAAAGTACTCGACGAGGAATCGTAGTACCCGAGGGCTATGTTGAAAGCACGCGAGAAAGTGTTTAGGGTGACCGGTCACGCAAATGTTGTTTACTTAATGTAGGCTTTTCTCTTTCTCATTTTATGAGTGCAGTGTAATGGAAAATTTATTTTTAGAGTAATTTAGTTTCCTTAGGGTGCTTGAGGCTTAGATTGTTTTACGAATTGTTTGTATTCTTTTCCAGCAATGTCTGACCTCAGCTCGTCCGGTGCCTGTCCTGACCGCTTTGCGTGTCCCCATTGTCCGCGTTCATACAAAAATCTACGTCATCTTCGCAGTCATCAGAGATATGAATGTCGCACTGTTGCCCCCCAGTTTGGGTGCACGATGTGTGATTATAGAGGGAAACGAATGCAACACCTTGCACGGCACTTCAAGCGAGTACATAAAACGAAGGCGTAGGTTATTGCGTGATCGTGTTTCAAGGCAAAGGCGCTATTTTAAAGAAGAATCGACAGATGTGCTTAATATCTAGAGCATTCTTGTTAGAATACAAAAACACCGGTTTAAACTTGAAACCACATAAAAGCAAGATACTTGAAAGCTTGAATGATAGCTACAAATATTTTCCATAATATGTAGCCTCATCCCGCAATTCAGATCAAACCAAAAGGGTAAGTATGCGTAGGTTTGCTTGTAAGTTGCCCAGTTCGTAATTTGGACAGACCGTTTCGATTGTGAAAGGCAGGAAAGTGTTAATTGTTGGATTATTGTGGTATCCTGGTTTGGCATACAATATTTCACAGTTCGTTTGTTTGGCTTGCCGAAAGTTAGCTTTCATAAACAACCCGTATGCTGGATTCAAACGGGTAACGACAGCGTAAGTGCACAGCACTGTCAGAATCACATCACAATTTCGCATTCTGCACCTGCCACAACGGAGTCGTTTGTTTGGCCCTTCCTAATGTACAACTTGAGTTTTTATAGATTTATTAGGCGTGAGCAAGGTTCATTGCCTTGTACGACTTGAGTGATAGCTTAAGTTAACGTCAAGTTAACAGAAACGCGGGTTGACAGTCGAGGGCATTTTTTTTACTTTGCTTGCGGTTCTAAGGGTATGTAAAGATAATAAAAAATGGCTGCTACAATTGCGTTTCATTTATTTTGTGAAAGCTTTATAGGACGAGCACGTAATACGCATGAATAAAGGCTGGATGCGTGTAAATTGTCGTAAACACAAGCTGAATTCTACCTGTTCGATACTCTTGTTGCTTGTAGTATATGAATGTAAAAGAAATATATAATAACATCCGAAAATGTACAAATATTGGAACACATCGGTCCATAAATTAAGAAATCCTCTATGGCATAATCATTTGGGCATTAGGACCCTAAAGAAATAATTACTGAGAAATGAAGATGTAAATCAGCAAATAAAGTACAGGGGCGAATGGGGTCATGGGGATTTTTTGAGTAAGATGTTATAAAAAATGCGACGGCCGCACGAGCTAGCGCGATTTAAAAACAAAAACAGCGATTTCCAGCACCGGTGTTACTACAGTACTAGTATTTTCCACGTATTGCTTTTTTCTGCGGGAGAAATAGACAACACAAAGTCGTTATGTGTCTCAAGCGGTTATGTGTATATATTGTATATAGGCGTGATTGTATATAGGGGTGATTGTCACTAATTTCGTTATTTCAAAGTTAAGCGAATGCCGTAGATCAGTGCTTCTGAAAAAAGTTAAATTACCGGAAATAAGATTTTATGTCTAACAACTTGTAGAAATTTACTCGCACGTTCACAAGTAACTTTCTGTTAAGCAATATCTGGAAGTATGAGAAGCACACCAATTTATCATCAACCTTTCTGATAATCTTGTCGTTCCTCATATCTGTAGAAAAATCAAAATATTCGCAAGACATCTCCCCATTTTCAATTACGTTTTTCACCTAAATATAAATTTGTATTACTTTCTTAACTGCGTTAAAAAATGAATTGTATGGGCGTATAAAAGAACTCACTCAATTTTACCGCTTTGGCAGTTGGATGTTGACATACCTGTCATCTAACGGCGACAAGAAAAAGCAACAGCAAATAGCGACAGAGAATTTCAAGGCAAAATGCCCGCCAGATGATGTTGTGAGACCAAATATTTTGCTTTGAGGTAAACTAAAAGAAAACGAATCCTTCATCCGTGAAGACTTTCAGTATTGCAAGAGTTAACATGAGAGAAGAAAATTGCTTTGAATTGCGCTGGAAGAACCACCTGTCCACTGTGGTGGGAGTTTTAGACACGTTGCTCAAATCCGAAACATTCGTAGATGTAACTTTGGCGTCGGAAGGAAAATGGTTAAGGGCTCATAGGTTAGTCCTGTGTGCATGTAGTGAATATTTTGAGGTATGTTTTCTGATACCTAGGTTGGTTATCTCTTAATTACTTTCATCATTCTTTCAGGAACTTCTGACCTTTCAGCCCGATAAAAATGCCATCTTTTACCTGAAAGATGTCCCATTTTCTCACCTGGAAGCTCTGATTCAATTCATGTACCGTGGAGAAGTGAACATTGTACAAACTGAGCTTCAGAACTTTATAAGCACAGCAAATTCTCTGCGTGTTAGAGGTCTGTCAGACATTTGTCATGAAACGCAACTGTTGGCTAGTCAGACGTTGGAAAAGCTCACAGAAAGTTCTCTAAATCAAATAAATGCTGCCTCTCCGACTTCGGAAACGACACAGAGCCTATCGGCAACTTCTTCCTGTCGCCCTGCCACTAGGAAATCTGCCCGTCGCTTGAAATATTATGGGTCCAAACTGTCCAATGACGTAGTTACGCCCACAGTATGCAAAAGTACCTCGCAAACGAGTCGAATTCCTACAAATCACCCTACTTCCACTGATTCAACAGCCTTAGCCGGGCGTGAGACCTCTGCATCACAAACTCAGTCGAATCATCCCGTAACTGCATCCGTAGAGCCCGTTGCAGTAAACTCAGTTTCGAGTAACCTTGGTCAAATTCTTGTCGCTCCCGAAAAGGAAAGGGATAACGTCGAAGAGCTTCTCTGCAACGAAGCAATACCAAAGATAGAAATGGAAGAGATAGATTTAGATACTGTCAACTTTGACAACATTGTGGCAGGCAGTGAAGAGGAGTGGAACGAAATGGAAGGACAAGAACATTCGCAAGAGGAATGGACAGGTATTTTAATACTTAGCGCGGTTGAATTTCGCATTCAGTGTATTATTAAGTTGCTTTATCTTTGTGTGCTCAAAAAAGGCTTAGAAACTGAAAATTCTAGCAGATCTGACGCACCAGTTTGTGGAAAGGAAAGTGGAAATGAATCACACGTGGAGAATCCAGGTAAGCAAGCTTTTAAATGTATTTCACGATGCTCTTGTTGGCGGACTTACGGCCGTCTTTAGGAATATCATTTGTCGTTAACTCGAAGTGATCCTGTTTAGCTTGTGAGCGATTCCTTTCGTGTAAACTAACAATGCGTACAAAATTGTGCTACTTTTCATGGGATTATTTATAGAAGTGACTTGCTCATCGTAGCTCTTGTGTATTATTTTTGTATAAAATGTATCACTACTCTATTGCCAAAGTCTCTTTTTACTTTTTTCAGCTTTTGTATTTTTCTACGCTTTCGTCGAACGTAATGAAGTAGGGCTCACTTTCGTACTGTTATAATGACTGTCTAGTTACTTAATTGATTCGATAGAAAAGTTCGGTAGGTTGACTTAAAGTAAAACCTGCTCTTCGCAGCCGTTTGTGCAATATACTTGTTTTCTAGGCTTCTGGTATATTTTTGTTTTTACTACTTCATTATTATTTCTCTTATTTCTAGCGTCGTCCGACTTGAATTCTACCGGTACCTTTTCTGTTCGTTTTGCTTGCCCCCAGTGTCCGCGGTCGTATAAAAATTTGCGCGACCTTCATAGTCATCAGAGGTATGAGTGTCAGAACGTTGTACGACAGTTTAGTTGCACAATGTGCGATTATAAAGGAAAACGCATGTATCATCTCGGTCGGCACCTTAAGAGGGTTCATAAAGCAAAAACTTGATTACGTGAATTGCAGCAGAAGAAATGCTCGAAGAAAAACAAAATGCTGAGCTGGGTGATAGTTTCTGAATCATTGTCTAAGAAAATAAATACAGATATTTATGTCAAAGCGTTGTATATAATGTGTAAATTTACAGTAGAACTCCTGAAATTCGCAGCCTGGTACCCCGTTAATTCAGGTAGTCTGTGAAATTAGATATGGATATATTTCTTACTGTACTGTACTGAAGGTGTAAAAAGGCTATAGTCCTGGAACTGTGCTTACTTTTTTATCACCGAGCAGTATGTCGCCAGTCTAAATTAAGCCGGGCTCAGACATAACTTTTTTCCGTCCGACTTCCGATTTCCGACTTGTTTCTTGCCCTGAAGCACTTTTTGGGCCCTTTTCGGCCTTCCGTAAGTCGCACGGAAAAGATAGACTCCAGGTCTAATTTTTCCGACTCGAGGCACACCTCTTTAGTTGTTCGGCCAATATAGATCAAGCTATTCTAATGCCCTCCCATAGTAAACAAAATACACGTGATTGTGTTCTTCGTGCTTAACTGTAACAGAGTTTTTTTTTATTAAACAAGTGCTTGGAACTTCTCGTTGTAAAACCACATATCATTCTTACTTTCGTTAAATAACTGAAAAAAAGATTAAACGACATATTTTCTGTGGATTACCAAAAACGCCTAAACATAAAAGCAAATCAAGATAACTTCCATAAACATGTAAATACATTGCAAAAATATCATTCATATTTTACTCTCGGGTACATTTCGTCATACTCAAGCATAAGGTATTCTCTTTTCTCGTGTTTTGTTCTCGTGAATTGTTTACTTCCGTTTATGGGGAGGAGCTCTGCGGAAAGTTGTCGTAGCGTATGTGATTGCTTCACACGGAAATCGGAAAGTCGTTATTTGAACGGAAAAACGTCTGTCTGAACCCGGCTTTAGACTGGCGACACTACGTTCGGTAATGTTCGGTAACAATCGAAGGTGTATGTTAGCTACATTGGAAACCGGTTAAGACGAAATACTTTCCGGTCCCGACAAAATCCTATCTCGTTACGTACGTTTTTCTTCTTGTAGGACGAAACAAAATATCGGTTAAGACGAAAAATTTCGTATCTCGGAAGACCGACAAAGTACCTTTTTTCCAGCTTGAACGTCTCGCATTACCCACTGCGTTTTCAGAATGTGAAAATTTATACCGAGAACAATCTGTATAGATACTTAGGTTTTACGTCCAGTTTTGATTCAGGCATGTGAAGGTACGAACAGAGTTCGGGTGCTTCCGACTCCCTACTATCGAAATAACCATAGAGGCGATCGTTTCACGCTGACCGCCTCTGCACAAATGGTAATTGTACATCACACTAAAGATCTTTATTGTGGCCGGAAACAAGTAGTTTGCAATACCTACTATAATCTACACTTCAGTATAAAACCTATCCTTTTTACTTCGTTCAACACAATATGTCCACAACGTTTTCTTTCATGACCCAACCCGCTTTTTCGTAAGTCCTTTCTACCTTATTAAATAACAGATACAAAGAAAACCACACCAAAATAGCCGGCAACAAATTACCCAAGCAAATGTACAGTACTTTTCCCCAATGTTGGGTAACTTTACCTAGGTTTGAGAAACGGCGGTGACTCATCTTTCGAGTCACCACCACAGCCATCTATGGACAGTTTAATCTAGTATATTACTTTGTGAAGAGTGTCAGATAGACACATGAAAATAGCAAACTCGAATGTAAATAAATGTCACTGTCTTTCGAGTTTCAAACATTTTAGGTATTATGGCAGAGAGTGGAAGTTTCCGTCTACGCTGGAGCAATTATCAGACTGCAATAATGAACGTCTTTCATTCGTTGCTCCAGTCAGAGACGTTGGTTGATATAACTTTGGCCTCGGAAGGGAAATGGATAAGAGCTCATAGACTCGTTCTAATCGCGTGCAGCGAATATTTTAAGGTTATCATCTTAAGAAACTTCTTTGAAAGTCTGTTGAAGATGATTTTGTCCTTTACAGGAAGTTCTCATCCACCAACCTGAAAAACATGTCATAATCCATTTAAGAGATGCGCCATTTTCTCACTTGGAAGCTTTAGTCACGTTTATGTACCGGGGAGAAGTGAATATAGCAAGAAATGAGCTTCCCGGTTTCATAAAGACGGCAAGCTCGTTACGTATCAGGGGTCTGTGTAGTATTTCTCAACACATACAAGGTTTGGGTAGTGAGGAGGGCAAAGAGTCCACAAGAACCGCCTCAAATCAAGCGAATGAAATCCCGTCTAAGACTTCTGTGGCTTCCGAGAAGACAGTCACGGGTTCTCCTAGCCACTGCTCCATGTCTTCTATTCGAGCATCGAAACGATCAAAACCCGAGCAGTCACCCAATGGTATTATACCTGCAGTTAGCACGGACACGTTCCAAGAGACTCGAGACCCCGTCGTAGCTGTAACTGCTTTTGCTCCGGCCGCACACAGTGCATCCGCTGGACAAAGAACACTTCCAAATGTAAGTGGACCGACTGTTCCTAAACTCGTCCCAACAGAACTCGTATCCGAATCGTCAGCGTCGAGCATTCAAGTAGCCGTAAAATCCGTTCGTCCGCAACCGCAACAAGAAATTGCGAAAGCGGAAGATCCGCTTCATATAGTACCGCGATTCAAGTTTGAAGTAGAGGACGTGGATTTGGGCACCACATTCCTAGAGGATAGTATGTCTAGCGGTAGTGAAGAGTTGAGTGACATAGAAGGTCAAGGAGCATCGCACAAGGAGGCGGAAGGTATGTTGATAGTCACATAGCCATTTCTCCTTGTTACTATTTACTGTTCTAAATGTTTTCTGCATTTTATAGGGGTGGAGTTTAGTTATTCGGAACGCAAAGGTTTAGTAGTTTTGACACGACTTGTGGCGTGGAATATCCATCGAAATTGCTTGCAGGGATCGAGATAGGCCGGTCTTTTACTGACAGTTTTGTATCCTTTAATCTGATTTGTGGAACGCATAGTCGTGGTTCGCAAGAGAATTAGGACATGTTTGAGGAAAAAACTTGCACAACGTGAAGTTTCGACATTAGAACATTCAAACTTTTTAAGTCAGATCGGAAACGAATGCTGATAGGAAGTAAAGGCTGTGGTCGCCGTTGCGGTTTAATTACAATAGTAGTACTTTTAGAAGCCGATTTAATATTCGAAAATCATCTTGAGATTAAAAAAAAGAGTTGGGTGAACACTTCCGCTTATGTTCGCCAAGTAGGAAGCCTAGTCAGCTAGGAATTCATTAGTAAGGGAGAGTATGGGTAAACTTACTGTCGGTCAATTTTAGTAACGATCTGAAATGATGAATTGAAAATGCCTGGGTGCCGTAAAAAGGGTCCGATTTCAGTTATAATTCCCTCATTTTTTGTATCCTTTCTAGGAAAATCACAACTAATGTGCCGTGATCTGCGTCGTCCGACTCGCTTTAAGTGTCCACATTGTCCACGTTCGTACAAGAGCACGGGGAACCTTCGTAGACATGAGAAGTTTGAATGTTTTAACGTTGAGCCCCGGTTCAGTTGCTCTGAGTGTGATTACAAGGCGAAACAAAAGCATCACCTTATATTTCATCTGAAGTATCACCATGGCATGGCCTTATTGGAGAAACGCTAAGTAATCCTGAAAGCAATTTTCAGATTGATTCGTACTGATATAAATATGCCCAATGCCGCTTTGTTCATAATTATTTTTAGTTCCACCGTTCTCGTCGATTGTTTTATAAGAAGGTGATTTTTTTCCAGTGTTTAAAAGTATTAGCTTGATTCGAATGTTTCGAAAAAAGTACATGAATATGACCGAAAATGAGAAATGTATGTTTACAGTAGGGCTGAAAAACGGCTCGGCTCAAGCCGAGCCGAGCTGAGCCGACATCGGCTCGGCTTGACATCGACCGGCTTGGCTCGGCTTGGCTTGACATGTGTCGGCTTCGGTTCGGTTCGGCTTGACAATGATCGGCTCGGCTCGGCTTGACAAGGACCGGCTCGGCTTCGATAAAGACCGGTTTTTAGTCAGTTTGAGTTGACAGCCAACTTTTACCGGCTTTGGTCAGGGTAATTTTGTAACCATAGGAACGGAAGGTAAAAGAAGAGAAAAGGGTGAAACCAAGGTTCTTATATACAAGGTTAAATCAATAGGCGGAGCGTATCCGTGGCAGACCTTCAGCTCCGCCTCAACGTGACGTAGCTCGATTACTTGTAACGCGCCGTTTTCGTTTTCGAAAAAATGGATGTGTCATTTTTGCCATTGGAGAATACTTGCATTATTTACATTTCACAGGAGAGAGAATTGGAAAATGAAGCTGAAAACTTCTTTACTGAAGACGGTTCGGCCAATGAAAGTGGACCTGAAAAAGACGCTCTTCACTACGTGGCTGGTTGGGTGGCACACAAACTTCGTAATAAATTTCCCGAACTGGGGTGTCCAACAGGACAATTGGCAAGAACTGAACACTCATATTGTACCCCGTCATGGGTAAAACAGTTGTCTTATGGAGGTTTAACAGAGCCTTCTAAAGAATGGGCGGAAGCAGCGGCAAAACTTGACACACACTTTCGGAATACGCATGGCGTAAGTGTGAGCCGCAAAGAAAACGTTATTAACGGGCTAATTACTTTCCTTTCCAGTCAGTATCCTGCACTGCCACAGGAAGTTGTAAAA
>JAHZNP010001246.1:0-23038 GCA_020615345.1 Triops cancriformis
CTTCTAGTTTGAGATGCAATAAATCTTTTGTATAGCTAGGAAAATTTTTACCGTAGATGTATTTTAACGCCAATTGAACTCTTCAGTGTTTTCCGTAAGATTTAGTTTATCCTTTATCTTGATTCAGGAACTGCCCTTTTTCTATTCTGATTTTTACCGACACCGACTACCAAAACTTTACCCAATCGGTTTGTGACCAGTTATTGGGGGGGGGGTGCACCCCCCCAACCCCCCCCTCGGCCCGCCCCTGGCCCTGGGCCATGGCCCAGTTGGCCCATGCGGAAAGACGGCCCTGCTACCGCGCTCTGAGGACCAATGACGGGTGAATCTGTGACTGCGGCAGCAGAGGCTGACGAAAGCGAAAAGCTTTCGTACGAAAGCTTAGTACACATCTAAGACGAAAGAAGGGAGACAGAAGACGAAGACGAGAGTAAATCGCACTTGTTCCTCTACAAGTGTGGCAGGGAGACGAAAGACAACGGGAATTCGAATCCCTAATATAGGGCGTATTCCGGTAAGCAGTTCTGGTTGCACTCGTTTGATTCGCTAGTGGGGAAGCCGCCATACATTGTTTGTTGCTGTTGATATTTACCAACGGTATGTACAAGACAGTCCATTGCATGTGACGTCACAAACTAATGCCGTATCCTAGCGACAGCGGTAAATATCAACAACAACAAACAATGTATGGCGGTTTCCCACCACTAGCGAACCATACGAGTGCAACCAGACGGCTGCTCGGAATACGCCCTATAGGGCGTATGCCAATCTTATTACATAGTTCCCCCCGGTAGGACATTAGGACACAGAGCCGCCAATGTTCGAACCGCTGTTTACACTAAGCACTGTCAACAGTATACGACCGTCGTTCTTATTTTCATACTTTTTTTAGTAAGCCGTGGCTCACTTACATAGGAAAGATGAAATGTTGTGTAAAATGTTGCCTGTCGAAAATGGAGAGCAAATTCAGCCAATTCAGCCAATTTAACACCACGTGAAACACAGATGTAAACATCAAACAATAACAATGGTTCGAATAATGGCGGCTCTCCCCCTACCAGTGGGAGCTATGCACTAAGATTGGCATACGCCCTATAGGCATTATCTTTCACTAACATATAAACTGGTATAGCGAAACATTTTGGGTCCCGGAAAGACTTGTATTAACCCGCTAGGTGCCATTGGTAAAAGAATAAGTTATAGAGTATAACGGGGAAAAACTACACCATCTTACGAGATGTAGACTTACAACTTTATCTTCCCATGACAAGGAACCACACTAGCTTGTAAAAATAATTTTTAAGACCCCGGTACACACAACTTCCTAAATTTAAAAAAATAAAAGATAAGAGACACGCTTTCATTCTTAGAAGGTAGGTCTGCTCAAGTGACTTATAGCAGAAGCAAAACTAAGTCAAACAGAAACTCTGGATAGCGGTAAAGCATAATAAAATCAAACAAAACCTTGAAATTTCATACACAATATCACAAAAACTACCAAACAGATCTCTTTTTTCTCTTTATCATAAAACTTTTTTAAAAATCAGAGCTAGTGCACTACGTTGCCCGATTTCCATTTTTCTGTATAATAAGAAAGTAGCACACATTCAGTCAAAGTGTACGAATTTATCAAACTCCCTTTCTTCACAAAAACTCGATGTTGTGTACTAGTCATCACTAATAGCAACTTTACTATCGAAACAATATCTTTGACATTTTGACCGTTTTCAAATTATGGTGTCTGAAATCTTCCCATGTTATTCGCCCATAAGGGGTTTGTGTATACCGGGGCCTTAAAAGTTTCGCGGATTTCCGTCATAGTTATTTGCTATATGAAATATTAAGATAAATTTTGCAAGTGTTATTTTCAAACGTGAAATCGTCAATTTCAGCCAGGAATTGCACGGTGTCGGGAAAAAAATAATTTCTGGTAGCAGAACATCACCTAGTCTGGTTTTTATATTCTTGCTTGCAACGGTTATACGAGCGTCTTAAGTTTTCCCAAACCGACTCGCAGAATTGTGATACATTAGAAATATATGTAATTATGCACGATGGGGAGGGAAACATTCGAACAGATAGCTTTACCCCACATCATAAATACAATTACCTGGTGTGATACTAAGCATTTCACCGGTTTCTTTCCATCCATTTTCTTTTACATTAATATTCTTCTAATCTTGTTACTGCAAGCACAAATGCTGGATACTCACGCAGATAACCAATAATTATAGACTTATCTTCAAGCGCTGTCCCGGAATGACTCTGAATTCTATTCGAAGCCTAGTGCGAGCTGTCTTGTTAGCTCTCGCTCTCTTCCGGTTCTTGGTCCAGCTCAAAGCAATAAGTGTTCGTGTTCCATGACCAAAACAAAGCTTTTCTACAAACATCTGTATTTTTCGAAGCCATCGTCAATTATAAAACAACGCAGGCTCTATCTAACATCTCTTTGAATTTCCTACGCGAAATGCGCCAGCCTTTGTTCGACATTCTTATAAAGTACTCGAAACAAAAACGGGCCAAACAAATCGCTCTATGCTAGCGTCCCACCCCACTTGGAGAAAGCCTTGTGGGTCACAAACGTTCGAAAGACGATAAAGTTGGACACCGCTCGCGAAACTGCCGTGGCGCTAGTATAGGGTGGTTTTTGGGCCCGTTTCTTTTGCTAGTAACCTACTGTACTGTAACATTTTTTTTCATCATATAAACCGACGTAGGCTTTCGCCTGTTGTCGGATTTCTTTATTTTCAACCTGTTGTACATTTCTGATTGCACTTAAAAATCTTAGCACTATCTGGGATTGGTTTTTACACCTCTCCCCTTCAAACGTAACGGATAACTAATACAAGGTGAGGTCATCTTGGGTTATTTTTAACATTTTCTTTGCAAACGCGGCCAATGCGTTAAATGTGTTTGGATTGTTTAATATTTCTTTTGCGTTGAAGTGAATTTTAAGGGAGGACAGTTTTCGTAGTAATTCGGCTCTCTCTTTGTTTAATTTACAGCAATGTAGCAGAAGATGTAGCAGGGACATCTTGTTTCTTCATTGCAGGACAAGAACAAATATTACGGTTGGATTTTTTTATGCGTTTAAGATAATCAAGGGATGGGAAATTGAGGGTTCGAATTTGGATTATTTTTGATAGTATAACTCTTGTCAATTTACAGTAGATTATAGGTTTAGTGCCTTGGTTAGCGTCCAGATCTTTTAGAGGACTATTTTCTAGTGACAATGACTTTTTCCATGTGTTGAAAATGTATTGATGATTCCACATAAGTGCTTGATTAACTGATTCAGGTTGTATATGCCATGCTTGGGTTGCCAGTTCTCTGTTTCTTTCCAAACAAGATTTATATCTGTTTTTTGGGAGGGTTATTGGGAATCGGCCATACATTCCATTGTTTTTTGGCATAATAGTTTAGTTGTGAGTTAGTGAGCGACAGGTTTAGAGGTAGACCAGTTTCGATTTCTAGGTTTGCAGTCGAAGTGGTTTTTAGTGCTCCTGTTATTGCTAGCAGTCCCTTCCTGTAGATTTGTGAAAGCGGGATGAGGGTAGAATTACTGGCGGAACACCAAGCTGGATAGGCATATTTAAGTCTTGACAAAGTTGTTGCTACGAATAGTGATTTGACTTGAATAATTGTTATCGATTTACAAATTTTCGTGATTTTAAAGATTTGTTGTAATGATTTTGTACATTCATTTGCTTAGAAGGTTGTATGGCTAAGCCAGTTCAGTTTGCTGTCATAGTGAATTCCAAGGTATCGTACTGATTGCTTGGGTTTTATAACAGTTGGTCCCCATATCATGCATGCCTCTTCGATCGTTCTTTTTCTTGAGAAGTGGATCATTTCTGTTTTTTCCTTTGCGAAGTTAAGCTTCATTTTTGAAATACATTTCTCGTACTGTAACATTAATTAGCAAGATTGTGCGAGGGTTTGTTTGTCAAATTGATGGACTGAAGTTGACAATATACAATTTATATACAAGTAAAACCAGACAATAACTGTTCAATCGCTAATCTAGAAAGCGGATATTTAATGGTAAGCGGAGAAAAGCTCTGGAAAGGACAAAGATCTGAAATTAGAGAAAATATAACCAATTTGTACTTCTAAAATGTTTCCTACAATTAGATGTAGGTTTCATTTGAAACTACCGTGTTATGTCGTCAAAGGAAACGCACTGTTATGCTCCGGATGACTTCGTTTATTTAGGATACTTTTCGATAATCCCCGCGCTCTCATGACCCCGTCTGTTCTCTCTCCTCGTGACTTCCCTCCCCCCTAACCCTTGAACCTTGAATCCCGATTGACCCCGGGTCATGTTCGACGGCACTCTCGGGGCACAGGGACTGTTACAATGGGAGCGGGAACTTGACGTCACAACACTACCGCTATACAAAATGTTCCAATCACGCATTAGTTCTTTGCACAGTAATGAAATAACAGATAAAATTAAGAGATTTCGAATATTTGTAATGCATAAAATCTTCGTCTACACTGAAAACACGACCATATCGAAAAAACTGGACAACAATGTTGAATTTGGAGAAAGTTAGTGAGAACGAATGAGCAAATAATGACACGAAAGACAAACTAGTTTGTTTTCCGTCTTTTCGTCTTTCGCCGATCGCGAGACGAGAATTAAACCAAGAGTTTACAGGTTGGCGTGTCCACAGAGACGAAAAACAACTTTTACTCAGTAATGTGAACATCTCGTCTCTCTGTCCTCGGTTCCCTAGTTCACCAGAAAAACACACACCGGCTAAGAAAGGTGGGGCTTCGCTCGTCTTTGTCTCCCGTCTCTCGTCTTCCGTCGTAGATGTGTACTTACATGAAGAGTGCCCACTTGAATTTGGTGGCTGAGGCAAGATAGCGCTCGGTTGCGGAGAGTAGCCGCTTGTGATAGACGAATGAGGCGTAGTGTCGGCTAGCTGCAGAGAGTGTCTGCTTGTGTTGGAAGCTTGCGGAAAGGAACCGCCAGACTGCAGAGAGTGCCCGCTAAAGACCATTGGTTGTCCGTTCTCCGCGGATGGCAATAAGTGAGCCCAGGCACTCAGGGTGCCAAAAGCGGACGTAACTGATCTGCTAAGACTTGAGCGATCAGTGAAGTGCCACCAATCTCGCTGGGTTGAGGTGCTGCCATAACCGGAACCAATGCTTCTGCACCGGCGGCTGGGAAGCTGCAAACCTCATCGAAAGACTCGAGGTGGTTGTTCGGAGAAGGGTTAGGTGGTAGGATCGATGATACCGAGGCGCGTTGACTAAAATGCCTTATAGCAGAAGCTAGTTGTTTTCTTTCGGTATTGAACGGCGATAGGCTTTTTATTCCAAATTCTCGCAAAATATTGTAATTACGTGTTACCTATTAATAGAAAGTCGATTGGCTAGCTTCCTAATGGCTAACATAGGTTGTAATCGTGGAAGCCTCCTTTTCATATGTTATGTAAAAATCTTCGTAGACATAACTTAAAAAAAAGTACAATATCGAACCAAATAACCAAAAACTCAATTTGAAATTCAGTCGCAAATTCAAAAATAAAAACCTAAAGTAGAAATAAGTTATGAAAGCATAAATTTGCTGTAAATACACAGTCAAAGCTCCTTATTCGGGGGGGGTTACGTTCCGGACAAAGTCCGCGAATATGGAAAACCGCGAATGTGGAACGGAAATTTACATTGAAAGATAGGGATGCGTTCCAAAATTATCTTAAAAAGGTAGTCTGCAGAAGAAAAATTACTTTTTATTTTATCTATTTACCCCCAAAAATCACTTGTCGGCTGTTGTATTTATTGCCTTAAAAAACCTTGTGATTTTTGCTTGTTTAGCAGCTTTTGACATCTGGGTTAACTCTGACTGATACTCAAGCACTGCGTCGTCAATTTTCTTTTAAAAATCAAACTTCTTTCAGTCGAAAGATCATTGTTGGTAAAATATTCACAATGCTAATGAGCAAACTTCAAACCATCTGTCAGGCTTTTAGAGGTCCAGTTTGTCTGATCTGTGCTGTCTTCGGTCTCATCTTCTACAGAGGGTTCTTTATTTAACATGAGTTCCAAATCAACCTCGATTATGTCTTTTTCTTGTGATTCTAACAACTCCTCGACGTCGTATGGTTGCAAATTTTCAAAGCCATCTCGCCCTATACTGTTTGCTACGCGAACAATATCCTCGGTAATTTCCTAAGCATTCACAGCTTCTTCGTTTATTTCAATCTTCAATCCACACGCTCAGTGCTGTTTCCATTTTTTCAATTGCGGGATTACGCACAACTTTCGAAGATAACGATGTCAAAGCTATGGAATTCCTGATTTGCCTTCCAACTTTTTAATGAAACTTACTGTTGATTCATTGACGTTTAATGAATGTGCAACAGAAGCAAAGGAATCCTCAATAAATAAGCGATCGAGCATTTCTACTTGTACCTTAAGAGGCAAAACTTTCCTAATGTTGGTTACCTTTCCTTCTTCTTTACTCGCCATAATGACAGGATTGTGGCAGAAATTAATAGAGAAGAATAACAAGAACACTTATTCTGAAAAATTAAGACACGTACAGAAGCACAAGTTGATTGCGAACGTTGTGTGCACGAGCTACGGACAGTCGTGGAATGGGATTTCGCGGACTTCAGGCCCCGGTATACCCAGCTCGTCTTATGTGTCAATAACATGGGGATATTTTCAGGCGGTTTTGCGTTTATTATAAGATATTTTTTTAAAAAGCTTTCGACAGTAATGTTTTTGTGAACGATGCGCACTACGCGTCGAGTCACTTTTTTGAAAAAGCGGTTTTTAAATTTTTTATAAGTGAATGAAAATTTAAACTTCCTTAAAAATTACAATTTCAAAAATTTGGCTCGATGCATAGTGCAGGGCTTTCTGAAGTGAATTTTAGTGATTTTTTTTAAAATCGGATACATAGTTTTTAAAAAATCGCCTGAAAATATAGTAAAATTTTGGCATCCCAGACCTGCTGCCGCACTTTTGCGGTGAGTGAAAAATGAAGTCAAAGTCAGTGCAGACAAACGGCGGGGAAGGAAATTGGTGGAAGGCCTTGACAAAAGCGAGCCTTGATATGCCACAGGCACGCCTCTAACAAACAGAATATTTTTGGTAGGGAAGAATATTTTTCCTTTCCTTCAGCCAGCTGGCCATGAAGAATAGCATTGAATGTATACCATGCCTACTGGGTGTAGTTTGTTTCTTGTTAGTAAACAATACTAACGTAAACAGAGTGTAATTTTAAACGTATATTTTTATAAGTGTAACTGTGTTACTCTAGCAATTTTTCTATCGGTTTACTTTGGTTAATAATTAACTTCATTTTGTGTGTATTTTCAACTTTTGCATTAGTGTTTTATTGATTTGTACTATTGTACACAGAATTAAAACTCGTCAGTTTCTGAAAAAAATGAATATCCCTTATTTTTCTCATGTATTTGCGACGTAGGCTGGGCCTATTGTCAGTTGCATAAGCTTTCTATACATATTCACTAGGGATGGCTAAAAATCACGGAATTTTTTTCGAAAAATCACGGTTATGATTCAAAAATTGGCACAAAATCACGGCATCGCGACACGGGTCATATAACCTGGCCTTTCTTTCCATACTCCGTCCAAAATATAATCGAAAAATACAATTTTAAAAGATCCAATGAACTTATGGTAATTCTACACCTCGTCTTTGAAGCTAGAATGGAAAACATCCGTTTGAAGTAATTCGGAACTACAGGCAATCGCGAGAAATATAATACAGTCAAAGCTCCTTATTCGCGGGGGTTACGTTCCAGACAAAGTCCGCGAATATGGCAAACCACGAATGAGGAACGGAAATTTACATTGAAAAATACGTTCCAAAGTTTTCCTTAAAAAAGGCAATGTGTAGAACAGCGGTCTTCAACCTGGGCGATATCGCCTACTTGTGGGCGTTTCGAGTTTTTCAGTGGACGGTGAGCCAAGAGTGGGCGGTGAGGGGGGCGCTCAGGCTTTCTCTGGGTATTACATGTCCACTAAAATATAGGACTGGAAGAAGGGGAAAAGTTGCCTGCGATAGGAGTGCTTTCTTCATAAGTTCCCCTTTCGTATGTCTTTTTTTAACGTTGCGAAGTCGAACGTCAAGTTGCACAAGGAAAGAGCACGCAAATTAGAGCAGTCGCTGAAGACCTGCCCTTTTGTCCACATGTGATTTTGTCCACTACATTATTTCCATTTATTCTTCTCCATCTATAAAATTTTTACATAAGGATATCATCCGTAAGTTACATGTCTAAAAAGTTTTTCTGTGTAGCGGTTAGTAAACAACATTATTTATTTCAATTTCGAACTCTCTAAACCTCAGGAATTGCATTCCAAGCAGGACTAATTGAAATATGTCTAATTGAAAAATACCACACAAGAAGAACTGTTGTCAATATTCGGAAGATTATTGGCATATGGCTTTATTGAGTCAGCCCAGAGTGGAATCTCCATCGAAGAGGCCCCTGGTTTTTACCATAAGCACGTCGAACGATGAAGGATAGGCTAAATACTTATTACTCTACTTTACTTGAGAGATACAGTCACAAAACTTTCCCCCGCGAATACTGAAACCGCGAATAAGGAGCTTTCACTGTATAGCATCAAGGTGCTATAGCATTACTTTGGGTTGCCTAGCAAGCTCTTCACAAGGTCGAGTCATGAAAGTAGGACCTACTTCGTCCTTGTAAAATTACGTTAGACTTGTTCCCACCATAGAGTTATAAGTACATAGAGGGAGCGTTTTCTCCTTTCCTTATGGGCCGTTTGTGATGACTTTTGAAAGCCTCAGGCTAACCCCTTGAGAGGAGGAGGCTGGCCAGTATTTCGTGTGACAGCGGGAAATGTGAAAAAGGGAGTTTAACTGCAAATCGATACCAAACAGAATTTATCGATTTCTTTGCCTTCCTGAGCTCAGACAAAGCGGGAAATTTCGAAAGCTCTGAACTATAGAGTAAGAAATGTAACCGAACTATTATTATATGGCAGCATAGAGCTATAAATGTGTGGCAGGATCATAGCGTACCATTGAGAAATGCAAATATTGATACCATATTACTCCTTGGGATGAGAAAATTTTAGGTAGAAGTAACTTGTTTTGTATTAAGAGAATCAAAAGACTAAATGCAGACTCTGAATGTGTTCTTACAAAAAAGCGCATTCATTGAAAAGGGCTGCATTTTTGTGTACGTTTTGAAAGTCGGAACAATAAAACCATACTTTCACGTAAAAGGGTTTTCACCAGAGGGTATTCGGAAAACAGGGATTAGTTGAGAAAACCTGTCTCAGTGTATCTCAGATTAGCTACCCGGATATTCGTTCGCGGCAATTCTGTGATCTGGACGCATTTAAAAGTTCAACGGACGAACGGAGTGAGTTCCAATCAAAAGATATACTTTCTTAGAAAGGAGAAAGCAATGCCCCATAGGAGGGAAAGTGATCAAGAACGGAATGAAGCTTTTCAATAGTCACAGAACACTATCATGGACAGCTTTAAGGGAAAGAAGGTAAAAAGATTAATGACTCACGGAGCAAGGAACTAAAAGATACGTAACCAACTGGTTCATGATATTTCATACTGAAAGCAACCTACAAAGGTTTAATCAACAGTTTCAACCGCGTGATAAGCAAGGAAATATTACGAACTTCACTTTCTACCAAAATTTTATTGTTCTGCGCATTGCTAGAGGAGGGATGGGACAGTTTACACGTGGGACAAACCGTACAAAAATCATTACTAATGAACTACGACAGGTTCGGATCTGAAAAAATTGTACACTTAGTGAATACGACGAAGCTTTCATGAGGAAATTTTCGTCGAAAAATGTTGAACCGTTTTTGAGAAAATAAATAAAAACTCAATTTTTGGCACTTTTTGTAAGAAACGTGTCCTGATTATTTCGTTGTAGCACTCATAATGTGTATCTAAAAGTAAAATAAAAATTACTTTTATGTAGCTGACAAGTTAGAGAATAACTCCTCCAAAGGTTTGTTCTAAAATCGCTGTCCTTTTTTTGCACGAGATTTTAAACTCCAAAGGCATGATTTAGTACGATTTGGACTCAGCCATTTGCATTGCCTTTTCTTGTTGTGAATAATCATTTTTACGAAATCGTGAGTTTCCTTGCACTGACTTGAGCTAGGATGATTCCTATATCGAAAGGGAGTATAACTGTTAAGTTTTCGTTTAGATATTTCAAGTCTATTATGTATTTTTAAAAAAGGCTACCTATTAGTTTTCTTATAGCAAAACATACGGACAAATCGCACTACACCCAAGTCCAAATTGTATCCGCGGTATCTTGTTTTGGACATTCGGAGGAGCCTCCATTTTTCATGGGTGTTTGGTGTTATTGTTTGTGTTTTTCAAGCGTACAATACCTCATTTGATAGCCAGGGCACCAGGCCATCTAACGAGTATAGTTTTAGGCTACAATTTTGTCTCCACATGAAGTGAAAAATAAACTACAGAAAAATGTCTACACTGTCCCATCCCTCCTCTACTATCCTACTGTCATATTTGTGTTAGTTTCCGACGTAAGCTCACGCCTACATCATGACATATATTTCCATACTATTAAACCATGAATTGAAACAGTACAACTTAAGTATGAATATATCTGCACTGAAATATTAGATTTGCTACGTAATATTTAAACTAAAATAATATTTTAGGAAGCAGAACAACAAGTTTGCACATGGTTTGCACTAAGACCGGTTATTCAATTTGTACATACCGCTGTTCACCTGTAATTGATTTCTGTACGTACTAATTGTATTGCCTTTTGAGTTGCTTTTAATCGATAAGTTCAAACCAGCACTCTCGATCTTTAATCTACAGCCAATCACGCATCTATACCGCTGTTTACAATTTACAGCCAATCAGCAATCTATACCGCTATCCTGAGCCCTCCTTCCTACAGAAACTTTCCATCACAGCCTTTTAACACAGGACCTTACCCACCTGGTTCCCACCACCTGCTTTTACTTGTTTCCCAACCTGTCGGAAGTTAGACAATTTTAAGAATCAAATGAAGAAAACAAACATCTATTGCGAAAGAATTCATACCATTGATTGCTTATGCATGTATTGGTAAAGCAAATCTTTTTTAAGTGAAAGCCGTTTAAAACTTGTTTGAACTGTCCCAGCCAGAGGCGTAACGAGGGTCAACGGCGCCCAGGTCAAAGAGAAAAGCAGCGCCCTCCCTCCCCCACCCCGCCCTTTGACGCTAACTTGTCATGTATTGCGACAGTCAAATTTCTTTAAGTGGCACCAATTAAAAAAGTATAAAATACTACAAATATTTTACCAAATTGTATTTTAGGTAAATTCTCATGTTTTGGTACGTATCCCTTTAAAACAGCTCACTTGATATAATTTTTACACATATATTTTTGGTACGATGTTCATAACTGCGCGAAGATTGGCAACAGGATTCTTATGATTATACAAGAGTAAAATATAATAAAATCCAATTAATAATTTGCAATGAACAAATATAAAACATTTGTGCGTGTGTGGGGGGTGGGGAATCTGACCTTACGTTGAAATGCTACTTTTCTGGCTTTCTCCGAAGCAAACTTGTCTATTATGTCGTCAAAATTCATTCACTCGGTCTCCTCTCGTTCAATGCTAAGTAACGCTAAAGACGACAATCTTTCTTGACTCACTGACGCCCTCATATATGACAAAATCAGCTTAAAGGGCAATGGACACAAAAAACGCAAATAGAGATTTTGATGGATTATTACAATACACATTCATCTAAGAATAACGGATTTTGTTTCGATTTTTCTGACGAGCCATTATGGAGATATTTATTTCCACACTTTTGGCCTTTTCCCGCCCTTGAGAATCGTGAAGTCACGTTTTTGAAGATTTGAATTTCAGATTTCTTATTTCCTAAATATCTTCGTTATTATTTCGCACCTGGGTAAAAGAAACATTTATTTTCGCTAGATTTTTCGCTCTTGTTCAGGGGCGGACTGGCCCATGCGGCAATGCGGAAAATTCCGCATGGGCCGGTGGCCAAAAATCATAACTAAAACCCTTTTTGGGCTAGACCCCTCACAACATCTGGATGTGTGTCTTTGAGTACAGTAAATCGAAGGGAGAGATTTTGGACCGTAGACTAGCGCGGCCTGTAGCATTCCGGGAATGGGCTGCGGTGTTGCTCATAAGGCTGGGAACGTTTATGAACTGGGGCTTCCCGATAAACCCGAACACTTCAGCCCAACCTGGAAGACCGCGTGAGGCTATAGCCACCCATGGCCGAAGTAAAGACACAACCCACATAAGAGAGGTACCGCCAATATAAGACGTTTGGCTCTCAGGGTAAGGTTCCCTACCTCGCTGGCCTCTATCGCAGGTGACAAGTTCTCCTTGTGTTGCGAACTACGACAATCTCACAACTTCGAACCTGAGCTTTACACATGTAACTCTTTATGAATCAGTAGGCAAAAAGTTGTAGCCTAGTCAAGACGGCTTTCTCCATTTCCTAAACTTGAGTTATACGTTTTCTTGCCTCCTTTATTCACATAAACGAGTTTGACATCGTTTTTACACCAATACAGTGAACATGGAGGAAAAAGGCCCACTAGAAAAAGCGGTGCTCAAAATGAAAGAGAAAAACGAGCAGCTGAGCTCGGAAAGGCCGGGAAAGACCCAAAGCAAACAAAATTCAGCTTCTTTACCAAAGTAATTCATTGGCTTTTTTATTTTGTCTTTAGTTTTAAAATTTCATTTAGTTTTAAAATAAAATGGTCAAAATAGGGTACAGCACACTCCGCTATTGCAAGTAAAGCATGTGTGCATAAGGTTTTGTTCAGGTACAACTTGTGTGCTCCGACATAAACAAATCTGTACGCTGTATACGAGTACATGCTTTCGTTGTCATTCACTCAAGTTTCATGTGAGCGTGCATGTAGTAAGCTCAAGCTAGTGAAAACTAGCTTAAGCGCTATTTAACACAGACCCACTCAGAAACACTAATGTTAATGAGCGTCGAACGGGATTAAATCGATGAAACGAAGTTTGACGAAGTTCTTAATTTTTTGCGTCAGAGCCCAAGTTTATTGAATCAGCTGCTTTCATTGTAAATTGTTCGTGTGTTCACCGTTACCTGATTTAAAATAAACCAGTATGCTTTGTCTCATGTATTACGTTCGCATTCATTTCTTTTAAATCAATTTTTTTGTAATGAACTAATAGCGAATTCAGTTGGCAGTGTAGTGCGCGCACTGGGAACTCAGTTCTTTAGCCCTGTGACGTCACGCCTGTTGGACTCAATGGGACAATTCAGCCCAACTGAAGACAACATTTGCACCCAGTTCGGAAAGTGCAGCCCCGGGTTGACCAACTGAATTCGCTATAAGTAAGATCCCACAGCTCAGTGGGGCCGGCTGGGGGGAAATCCGCAATGGCCGTTGGGAGGCCAGTCCGCCCCTGCTCTTGTTTATAAGACAAAGTTGTTTTTTGGTGTCTATTGCAGCTCTTTAAGTGTGGTTCCCACTAGTAATCATTTGACTGCCAATTCGCGATCAAAGTCCAAAGTCACTCCCTGTGGGCAGGACTGGCTATCCAAAAGTCATGATCGCGGGTGATAGCGCGCTATCAAACAGGTTTGAATTTGGACTGTGTGTTTGTTGTGATCGTGGTGACTGTCAAGCATTGCCATATAAAATTATGTAAAGAAACATTTTTAATTTGTTTAATAATACAAGATATGCACTGATTAAGTCAGGTAAAACACAGTCAACTAGAAAATAATATACGGAGAGATATTTAATGTTATTTATTAAAATCGCATTGAACGGCAACGCAAGACTTCGTACCTAGCTTTGGTTTTGTTTTCAAACATGCGACATTGCAATAAAAAATATCGAATATAAGTTGCATCAACCATTTTGAAGCTACAAAGACGGCAAATAAAATTAATTCAGGAATTATTATCATTTTAAAATATAAAATTGTTTCATTTTTTCCCCATCTTTTAATCCTTGCAACGCAGGCAGTCGCCACGATCACAACAAACACACAGTCCAAATTCAAACCTATTTGATAGCGCGCTATCACCCGCGATCATGACTTTTGGATAGCCAGTCCTGCCCACAGGGGGTGACTTTGGACTTTGATCGCGGATTGGCAGTAAAATGATTGCTAGTGGGAACCACGCTTTAAGCTTACTGAAAGACGTTCACAGTAGGCAATGGAATTGAGATCGTAAGCATTATCTACACAGCAGTTATTAAATTTGGAAAAACATCTTCGTTGCCATATTGAACATTTAAATTCGAGCAATTCAAGAGTGTTACATACTGGAACTTTTGTTAAGTTTTTGTGAAGCATTCTACAATCTAGTATTTCTTCGTGGAGTTGAGATCCTTCGATATCGGTACTCCTAAATTATTTCATAGAAGAAGAATAAACTTATTCCCTAACTTAGAAAATAAAAATAAAAAAGTGCACATACCAGGTGGTCGGCAAATTCTGTTGACGCTCTTTGACTTTTTTATACTTTTCTCACTAAGTCACTTAAAATTTAAAATTCAGAAAGAATTTTTCCAGCAGTCCTTTTCTGTCTATCAGTTCTTTACCGGTTAAAAAATCAGATCGTCCCTACCCCTCAATCTGAACCAATTCTCAAGCCATACCGGAAACGTTGGGGTTCACGTAGGTTGACCTTCTAGGACAGGAAATAAAAAGGTGCTAATTATTCCAAGAAGCTGTCGTATGGTCAAGCTGGAATCCTTCAGCTTAGCGACCGATATTTACCAAAGAAACCGCGAAAAAGTGACATAGGACAAAATGTAGAGTGAAGTAAAGGAGATTACTTTGCATGAAAAATGGCGCCCTCCTCAAACTGGCGCCCAGGGCACGAGCCTTGCTCGCCCTACCCTCGTTACGCCTCTGGTCCCAACTTCTTCCCTTTTTGAGTAATAATTAAATTCAGTTTAAAAAATGGCTGGATAGCCATCGAAATTTAAATTAAATAGTTGCACATTTTGTCTCAAATGTTCCGTGACCCACAGCCACAGCAAGGTTTCCCCGACGCTATATTCCGTGTCGCTAGCATTGCACCATTTCCCTTGCTGCGCGCACTGTATAGGACTATTAAAAAAATCATATGCTAATGCCACGTCAGTTAAATAGTTGCCTAATATGTCCTACGGCGTCCTCTCCTGCATCCTCTGCAGCTAACATCAACGCTCCGGCAATAGATACGTTCATTTACCTAGCGCCGGCGAGTCGGTGCCGTCTGCATCCACGTTGCACTGGGTCTTTCCCTATCCTTTTATGACTCTAAAGATGCACGGTTTTGAGAATCACACTATTTTCTTTCCAGGGAGCGAAAGGGTTAACAAAACTGCGATCGCGTTTTATTCGAGAAAAGTTCAAGAAGAAACGGTTTTAGGAAAGCCGATCGGATTTCTGAAACAAACTACGGCTCTCAGAAAATGGATCCTGGATCTTGGGAAAACGAGTAACGGATCGTTTTAAAAAACACCATTCTTGGAAACGGATCTAGTATATTTTACAGTCCTTTAAAACGGATCTCGAACCTTTGCCAACGGATCGCGGATCCCTCATTTCAGAAATGGGATCTTTCATTTCAGAAATGGGATCTTTCATTTCAGAAAAGGGATCACGGATCCTCAAAAACGGATAATGGATTTTCAAAAAAGGATCCCGGGTTCATGGTCTGCTTAAACTTCAGCCGCGATCCATAACGGATCAAAAGATCCATTTTTGCAATCGGGATCGATTTCGATCTGATGGGCTCATGCCTTGTTGTGCGAGTGGCGTCATTTCCCATCCTCTTTCGGGCGTTCGTGATCCTCATGAAGGCATAATCCCAGCTTGCGGTCTACGGATCATCGATCATGATCCGACTCGGATCCGAGACATGTTTTTTGCTCGTCAGTGACCATAACTTTACTTTGCATTTTACCTATTCATTTACAGTATACCCTTAATGGAAGATGGAACAAAGACTCAAGGGTAATAAGGTTAACACGTGTATTGTGAATTGTACAATAAGGATACCCGTTTCAACGGCTTCAAAATGAAGAATGCCTAATGATCTGTTTTCACTGCTGAACACATAGATTGAAAATACAAGAAGAAACGTTGTAATTTCGACGTAGAAAGAATCACCGCAATGTTTTCAGGTCTTCCTTCATCTTCCAAAACATGAGCTCCATACACGCAATTGCGTCTTCAGCACTATCATGGCCACCCTCTACAGAAGTAATAAGTACTATTATCGTTAAGACAGTTCAATTATTACAATAAACAAACCAAGAAAACCACACAATTAACAACTTCAAAATTTACTAGTAATTGAAAATGCTAATACCATCGTTTTGGATGAGCTTCTTCAGATAATCAATACACAAGTTTCGCAGTGCACGACGATAAGGCAGTCCCATCTTATGAGGAAATACAATGCTGGTGTCGATCACGGTTTTGTGGATTAACTAAAAACGAAATCGGTAAGATAGGCTTGAAAAGCCTAATCATCTTATCGACAAATAACTGTAAATTTTTGTCCCCAAACAAAATCAAATCATGTTCCAACTACTAAAGTAAACTTATGTGTACCTTCAAAGCTCTTAAATCGCTATCCAAGCTGTGTCCAATGAGAATCGTTTTATCTGAAAACATGCTTAGAAGTGTAGCTTGGACATCCCGCAGCGTTGTTTTCACATTCTTTAAATCGTCTTCCGTTATTCCACTGAACCTGTATAACAAACGCGTTGAACAAACAAATAAAAAGCTTTAGAATACCTTCTGTTGCAAAAAGTCTGTCAAATTCTACCTCGTATTGCAATCCAACAGTGGGTGATCCGGTTTGACCAAAGTTTCGTACACCGTTTTGCACTGGGTGTCAATGACCGTAACCCTGGTCAGCTCATTGCCTTCCGTCGTGTAACACATTTCACAATCCAGCGCGAAAATGCCATAATTGCCATCCGGAGCTGCCGGTTTACTGAAGGTGGCAATGTAGCCGCGCAAATTGTCAGGATCGAAAGACTCGGTGATGTGATACTTGGATACTTCGCAGCCTTCTGAATTTTGTTCACCTTTACAACATGAGTATTGACTTTGTCCTCGGAACGTGAATATCCTGCCCCAATGGAACACGCACGTTTCTTCGCGCAATGGGAGACCTTTGCTGTCCACGTAGTAGATTTTGTTACACCGATCGCAGGTACGCTGATTCTTCGGCGTTCCCGTCAGCGATTTATTATTGTTTATTTTCCCTCGGAAATAGGTGGTAGTCACTAAAGCTTTGCCTTTTTCGTTCGGGTCCGGTCGCGGATATCCACAAGTATCTAACTGATCTTCTTTAAGCAGATAACGCGTGAAAAACTGGTACAAGGCCCCGCCCGTTAAAGTATCGATGCTCTTTTTGGGCTTTTCTATACTCCACGAGCCTTTCGTGCCGCCTTTGCCGGCCAAAATGGATAAATGTGAAACTTTGGCGTTGGAACCTGAGGTGGATGCTAAGTCGGAACTGGAGTCGCCACCTTTTGAACTGGCTTCGGTACGGATCTTCTTCACGCAATTGACGACGACGTTTAGATATACGTTGCGATTCGAACTCCGGGCGTAACAGTTTTGTTCTTCCGCCAAAGCGCGGTCGTAGGCTTCTTGTTCTTTAGTGTAAAATTTTAAGCACTCGTCCACCAAAATATTCAAATAACGCTGTCGGATACTGGCAGGAACTTTGGAACCAAAATCCGTAGGAATAATCGGCCGCGGAAGCGTTGTCTATACGAAAAAAATCATAAGTTACTTGTAAATGTGTCGAAAAGAACAAACCGATTAGAACAAAGGAAACAGAGCATAAGAAAATGGTCCGGTGTGTACGTTCCATTGAAATACACGTGAAAGCTACCTGTCTCGGGGTTGCTGGGCTTGTTGCAGGCTTGTTACCGGAATTCGACGTCGACGTCGTTGGTTTGGAAGGCGACGTTGTTTTCGCAACTTTGTTGTTCTGCAACAGACTAGCCACATTGGGAACATGCGCTATTCGCCGCTTATTTGGGCCTATAACGAAATAAATGTAACACTCCCTTGCGAAACAATTCTGCGTTATAACAAAATGTAATAAGCGAACGGTCCAATTCCAAGAACACACTTGTGCGAGTGGTGTCCCCAGATATCCTTTCACGAATATTTCGTGACATTTCGCTCAGCTTACTTTTGTGTTACTGTGCATAAGACCATATTATTTGAGTAGTTTCAATGCCGAATACTTAACATTTTCCATAAAAACAAAAAAAGCATCTTCAAAATGACAGACTACGTAATTCCGCCATGTTCGCAAATCGAGCGTCACCGTCTTTGATTCTGAATAAATTTTGTTTTTCGTCGTGTAAGCTAGTAATGCTCGTTTTCCAGGCGGACAAGCCGGGACAAAATTCGTCAGGGTCTACGATGGCGACGTTCGACTCGTAAAGATGTCGTCATTGTATAACCGGGCAAAAAGTAAAAATGGTCGGCGACTGAATATTATCAATAATAAGGTTAAATATCGTAATTATTTCAACAAATTTTTTCGCCAAATTTTCCACCTGTTGTACAAATCAGTGGTGCCCTTACAACCAACGCGCTGGGTAAATATTACCTCGTATAAAGAACAGTTTCTCATCGGCGAACCACGCAACAGACACCGAAGACGTTTGTTACTTGTTACGAACTGAAAAATTCTTACAAGTGGAGAAAAAAATCATGGCCAAAACACATTTATGTTGTGTGCTGAAGTTACTGACATTGCAGTTCAGATTGTTCCAAAGAAGTCAGCAACTGTAAAAATTTTAACGAGATGAAAGTTACTCCTTCTAGCTAAGCCGGCGAGTCGAGTGTGAAACATTTCTTTCAACATAAAAATATTCATTAGAAACAAAATGAGGGAGTTACTTTTAAAGTAAAATGGCGACGATCCATGAAATTGGATCCATGAAATCAGACAGATAAAAAATTAATACAGGAGAAACCTACAGTCATACGACAGCAGATAGGAGAGGAAAAGGATTGCTTTCTACGAAAGAATTCTGCCGGAAAGTTCCGGCGGTGGCATTGGAGGCCTCCTATTCAATCAAGTCGCATTATATAACGCAAAACATTGCGAAATTTTAAACATTCCTTTTTAATATTATCTAAGCATTTTTTATCGATCTTTCTATCGATCTTTTACAGATCTTTATAGATCTTTTATCGATTTTTTATCGATCTTTTTATACATTTTATAGATCTTTTGAAGTTTATCGGGATTTTGGATACGTCTTGGAAATGAATTAAAATTATTCTCATTGTAGTTTACGGGAAAGGGGGTTTTGTTCAACAAACACCGTCCGTGGACGGATTAGGTTCGTTGTATGGGGCACTACTGTATATCATTTGTTTTGTTCGTTACTTCAATGTGTGAATAGCAACATTGCCTAACTTACCATTCTTTTGTTACCATGCAAGTAACGCAAATAACACAACAAGGCAGGGCTTTTTTTTCACTATTATTACCTTGTAAGGCAAAACTAGGTGGAGCAGGTGTTCTTGCGTTCATTTTTTTAGATTCAGGCAGTTTTGGCTCACTAAGTTTGTCTTTTGCTGCTACGGCTGCTTCCAAAGCTTGTTTCTGTTGCTGGATAATTTCTTGTTGCCTTTTCAACCGTTCCAACATGATCATACCCGGGCTCAGCTTGGATTTCCGGGTAGGTGGAGCTGTTTGAGATGAACTTCGTTGGCCCGTCGCATTTTCATGGGCTGTGCGTTGTTTCTTGGTGGGAATGACTTCTTCGGCATCCAATTCACTATTCCGCTTATCTTTGTGCAAAAGCTTTGGCTCCTCCTTTGTTTCCACTTCTGTCGCTTGGAATTCCTGAAAAATTCTGTAACATTCGTCATCCACGTCACCATTCATCTCCGCCAAGGCGGCTTCCAAACCTTCCAAATCGTCCGGGAAATGCGACGGCGAGGCACTGTCTTCTGATGGCTCTAAATCGCGCTTTTCGGATGACTTTTTAGGCTTGTCCTGCTCCCGTTCTCCTTTTTGCTCTTTGTCTTTATGTTTTGACTTGTGGGCGTTACTTGACTTGTGTGACGAAGAGGAAGAAGAATGTTTAGATTTAGAGCTGTGAGAACTATGGGAACGTTTGTCTTTGTCCCGGTCTTTACTCTTGGACGATTTATGTCTAGCAGAAGAGCTACGGTGAGAGGAATTGTGACGTGAGGAGCTACCAGAAGATTTTTTCTCCTTTTCTTCGCCTTCCAGCTGTGCTAAGTAGCTTTCGGGCGAAACTTCCTTACTACTCACAGCATTAGACTTGGTCACCCGTGCTGGGGAGTAAGTTTCTTCAGACTGAGTTGAACCAATCGTAGGAACGTATTTTGTCGCCGGCAACGGCTTGTCTTTCGCCCCCATAGGGGAATAACCTGGTTCAGGGCCCAGTTTCCCGCTCGGAAGATAATTCGCAGAAGGTTTCGTGGGCGAATCGGGGATATACGACGGCTCTAAGGCATTCGTATTGTTAGTCGGTTTGTAGTCTACAGCTGGGGAGTAACCTGCAGGAATGTAGGAAGGTTCGGGTAAGTTTTGGATGTTGCTAGGAAAGTAGGTCGCCTCAATCTGCGCGTTTTCTTTCGTTACAAGGGGCGTGTACGACGCCTCTGGCATGCTATTTCCTTTCGAGGGTATATAATCAATGGAAGATCGGCGAAGTCCTGGAGGAATATAACTATCTTCCAAAGAGGCGGAGTCTTCGCTGGTTCTCGAATGGCTGGCAGAGCTTTCGTACTGATTGGGACCGCTTTTAGTTTCAAGGACTTTCTTGGGATCCTGAGTCACCGGAAGAGGAAACGCGGGTGGTGATGTGCGCGTATTTGGGTTCGTGGTGGATTTGGAGACGCAGGTAGGCGTGTACGCAAGAATCGGAGCCGGGTTGGGCGAGGGTTTGACGGTGGTAGGGATGTAGGTTAATTCTGAATGAAGTTGAGGCTTGTGAGAAGAAATGGGCTTGGTTTTGCCGAGAAGGGCAATGGGCGTGGGAGTATATTTGGGAGCATTGGGAGGGAGAGCGTACTTGGAAGAGGTCAGTTTGGGCTTGGCGGTGGAAGAACTACTGGGAGTGGTCAAGGACTGGACCGCTTTTTCAACCGCCGAAGAGGCGGTCGTGGCTAAGCTTTGGCTTTGTAGTATAAGTTGCTTCATTTGTTCAGTATCTAAACTGTCAAAAAGGTGCTTGCTTTCGCTCAAAACCATCTGGAGGGCTTCGGACACAAGTTGTTCCAACGCCAGTCCTCCTTGGCCTGCATTGGCCAGTCCTAAAGTGGCTGACGCTTTCGCTAAGAGAATGACAGTATTGAAATACTTTTTACTTGCAGAATTATAAATACGAGACTTACGCAAGTTCAGAGGCGGTTTATGTGCATTGTCAGTTACTGGAGGAGTTTCTTCCTTACGGTGACGGAAGTTGCAGTAAGGTCGTTCACAGGCGCCATTTTCAAAGAAGGGGCAGTCTACTGTGGCAAAATAATTACGCGAAGGAAACATTTTATACAATACAACAACTACTCAAAATTAAGACGATATAAGTCGGTGTGGTGTACACATAACGATAATGCACCTTCCATGAGTTCCTTTGTTGACAGACACGCGCTGTCATCTAGTGGCCATCAGAAAAACTTAAAAAATAATCACCTTACTTTTCTTGTTGGTCATGAGTGCTCTCAAGAGATGGCTACCCGAGATTGTTTGTCGCATCTTCCGCACGGAAATCGAAGCCGTTTGGGAAGATCGAAAGAATGTACAAATTAGTAGTGATTATCGGGTTAGATATTTGCGAGCGCAAATGTGTAACCCAATTTTGTCACCCCCCCTTGATCGCAGTTTTCTTACGAATTATAGAGACGGTGATTTGCTCATTATTTCCAAGCTCACATTTTAGCCTAAGGTGCTTCGGACGGGCGTAGGGCACGTTCGGACCCAACTATTTTTTAGTGGCAAATCGCAAGAGAAATTTAATTTTACAGTCCGCAAGTAGAAAGATAAAATCTCAGGAAAAGTTTTCCGGTAGCACTCATAAAACAGCCGAGGGTGACCAGTCCTCTTTTTGCTATGGAACAATGGTCGATCTGCTTTGTCCTTTTCGAAGCCGTGACTCTTGGGTTGTCTAAATTGTGGGGACCTTTGTTTTGTCGGGGTTCCGTACTCTTTTCCCCTTGAGCTCTTACTTTATCAAGGTGGCATATAAGTTTCACAAAATTCGGAAACATTTGCACTGCCAATAATGGCCTGCCACCTTGTTTCTTTCCGCGTAGTCTGGAAGTATTGATACAGTACACTGTAAAAACGGGCACCCCAAAACTAGTGTTTCGTGTCTTCCTAAAATTAGTAGTTGGCACCATAAAACGGTACCTTCGTCAAAATTTGGTCTGCTCCCCCAGAATTTTGGGGTTTTCTCTTCCCAAAGCCGGTAGCCTTTACTCATATTTGGCGATACTCTCCGAATTATTCGTAATGTCCTCCCAATTTTGGTAAACTTTCCCAAAACCCAGTATTAGTTACTCATATTTGGCGATTACCAGTTTACTCATATTTGGCGATAGTCGTCGAATTATTGGTAATGTCTTCCAAATTTTTGGTAACCTTTCCCAAAACCCAGTAGCAAGTACTTAAACATGATCAACAGTATCCATAAACCTGAAATCTTAGTATCAAAATCGAGTTGTGCATGATTTGTAAGAAAAAGGGCGAACAATTAGTGAAAAGTGCGTACTTAGGCCATATTTATTACTTCCATTCTCCTCCACCAATCTGCAAACAATACTTTTTCATCCATTTTAGTTGACAATACAGATGTCTAAAAGTACAATACGTACAATACAGAAATGCTGCAGTTTACAAAAAAGAACTATCGTCTGAATACAAGGCAATCATGAGGAATTAATTATAAATATGGTAACCATACTTTTGTCATAATGGTTTGCGTTCTAACTTAACCAGGACTACATGTTTAA